>JAVSBS010013243.1:0-17376 GCA_033124195.1 Coracias cyanogaster
TGGAACAGGGTGCCCAGGGGGGTTGTGGATGCGCCACCCCTGGAGGCATTCAAGGCCAGGTTGGATGGGGCCTTGAGCAACCTGGTCTAGTGGGAGATGTCCCTGCCATGGCAGGGGGGGTGGAACTAGATGATCTTTGAGGTCCCTTCCAACCCAAACCATTCTATGATTCTATGATTCTATTATTATTCTATTCTTAAGAACAGAGTATTCTACATTTATTTACTAATATTGTGGGGTTTAAAATTGTTCTGGTTACTCCCTTTGTTTATGCACTAGAAATGGAGTGTGTTTGAATTTTCAGTTCCTGAAGGAATAAAAGCAGAACTTTTAAATAATGCTTTTCACCAGTTATTTTTGATGCCTTGGCAGTTTACTAGCCTGCAATTGCTGACTTCTATTATTCTGAACTGAAATAGCTGTAGAATATTTATCAGGGATCAAACACCTGATGCCTGCCATATTTCTTCACCAAAGGAGAAACTTCCATTTAAAAGTCTGCAAAATGCAGTAGTAACATCTTGGGGGCTTGTTTTATTGTTTTCAGGGTGCTGGGTGCACTGCACTGGTCGTAGCTGTGGTTGCAAGGAAGTTAGAACTTACCAAAGCTGAAAAACATGTGCATAATTTCATGATGGACACCCAGCTAACTAAAAGAGTAAGTAAGTCACACTTACTATTCACAACTGAAAAGGAAATGTGTGTTAAATTTATTTCTGCATTTGTTTTAAATGGTTTAATGCTCCATTCTCTTATTGAACTTTTTCCTGGATGTGATTTTGCAAGGTACTATGTGGAGGAATTGAATGCCCTGAGCTTCTCTTTGAAGTTGAGGGCAACAGAAGTTTCTCAGAAGATTTTGAGGATTTTAATATTCTTCCATAGAGGATCCTTGCAGCTGGATGATAATTGATGTAACCAACTGTTAAAAGCTGTGAAACTAGAGACTAATATATTAAACTGGCAAATTTTCATGCAGCATGTAATAAGAATATATAGAATTTTAAGGTTTATTCTATTCAGATATCCTTCATATAAATCTAAATATCAGTTTAATGGTGTATCCAAGTGGTGTTTTGGTAGTTTGGTAGTTTTGGAGTTCAGACTCATGAAACTCAGAGGTAATAAAAAGCAAACAAAACAAGCAACCAATTCTGAGATGTATCTCAGATCACAAATCCATTACACAGACACTAGAGAAGTTTTTTCACACCCTGAAGATAGCCAGATCTTGTGGAAATGCAAAGACTAGAGATCACTCTAGGAAATCTCTAAAATCTGATTCTGCTTCCACTGAAGTCAGGTCCAAGGTTCTCCAATGCTTTTATGGTTTTAAGGTCAGGATCTCCTGCTGGGAAGAGCTACTGCATAGCATTCCTAAATGCCTTTATCTATACATTGGGTTAGCTCTGACACTACAGTGACTGGCATGATATAAAGCCAGAGGGAGAGAAAATACAGATCAATAACAAGGACTGTTTGCTTTTGCAAGTAGCCTAGCAATTCTATCACTAATCAACATTGCATTGAAATTCTTTGTCTATGGCTTTCAAGTATTCTTGGGAATATTGGAGGGCCTGGGAAGGAACTGTAGGTATTCATATGTTTAACATTTTATAGAAAGCCTAATTTAAAAAAAAAAAAAAATCAAAGCACTTATTAAATAGAACACTGGCTACATTTATTGGCAAGTTGTTTTTTCCTCTCCTCTAAGAATGGTAAGAAAGAAACCAGAATAAGGAAAAATATAAAAGCCAAAACAAACAAAAACTCTGTTCTAACAGCTCTGAAAATTTATGACTTTTAAATTGCTGAGAGAAACAAAGGTAATAATGATACAACAGGAAAGAGAGAAATGTTATGGCCCTATATAATGCATCTAGTTAATTGCCATACAGATAAGAAATTAATAATCCTTCACTGTAATTTATATTGTCAGAAACAATAAATAGCCCTAACTCTTTTCAAAAGGGAGAAGAGCTTGTCCCAATATCACTTTTATAAACATAGAAATTACTCAGCAATCCCTTTGGTCTGATAATTGCTTACTGGCCTCACTGCTGCAGTTTCTTCATGTACCCACTTCTCACAGTTAGGTAGTCTTAAGTGCTTTAGAAAGACTTTACATTAGAAAAGATAAAAAAGAATGTAATGCTGTCTTTGTCAGATTGGTGTTTTTCTTTTATGGAACAGGTGAAAAATGCAGCGGCCAATGTACTCAGGGAAACGTGGTTAATTTATAAAAGTACAAAACTGGTTAAAAAGATAGATCATGCAAAAGTAAGGAAACATCAACGAAAATTCTTGCAAGCTATTCATCAGTAAGTACAATTTTACTTTGTTTTTCCTGTCTAAGCATTCTCCTCCCCTCTTGTTCTCTTTCCCTCATTGTCTCTAATTCTCATTCTGCCTGTTCTTTTCTATCATTCCCTTTCTGTAGCTCTTCCTATTTATCTCGCATTTCCCCTCTCGCTCTCTTCTACTCTCCCTCATGCTCTTTCTCATTCTCTTTCTTGTTTTCTCACGTGCTCCCCCTCTCTCTTTCCCTCCCTCTTTCTCTCCCTGTGTCTCATTCGCTCTCATGCTTTATTTTTTTTCTTTTTTTTCCTTTCTCCCTCTTGCCCTCCCCTCTCTCTTTTTATCTCTCTCCATCTGTCGTGTGTGCCCCAGTCCTTCTCGCTTCTCCTTCCCAGCTGGTTTCTCTGTGTCTCTCCCTTTCTCTTCCTTACTCCCCTCCCCCCTTCATTCTCTTTGCTTTGTCATCTCTCTCTGCCTTGCTCCTGCTGTGTTTCTTTCTGACAAAATCATGTGCACGCTCCCTCTTTCCTTTACATTGTCTTGTGTTCTCTCAAACTCTCTCAGTTTTCTTCTCTCTCTTTCACCTCCTCTTTGGTCCTCTCTTGGTGTGGATGTCTCTCCCTCCCCCTCCTCTCTTAGCCACTCCCTCCACCCTCATTCTTTATTGCTTTCACTTTCTATCTCTTGGTTTCTCTTTTGCTTTCTCGATCTCTTGCTCACTCCCCCCACCCTTTCCCTCTCTTTCTCCTTTTCTTTCTCTTGTGCATGCTCTTCCACCTCTTTGTGTGCTCTTCCTCTCTTGCACACCCTCTCCTTCCCTCACACATGCACTCTCTCCCTTCCTAGAATTGTGCTCTTGAGTTTGAATTTTCTCTTTCTTTCAAAGTAAGACAAAGATAAGATTTTACTGTACTGTCTAGCACAGGGTAATGCAGAATTCTTGAGAGTGTTTGTAGGAGTTTTCTAAGTCACAGCAAACTAAAATTGTACAGTGATTCAGTTCCTCTTACTTGGATTACATTGGAAAAATAAAAATACTTTTGTCCCCAGCAGCCACAGACTCATAAGGAACACCCAGGATCTGTGCTGCTATTTGTTCTATTTGAGATGCCTATCCAGCCTGTGGCAGCCTTTTCCATGACCTGTGAAATGGATTCTCCATGACATACTGGGGAGATGTAGATTGATTAAGGTTCATTTTGAACTGATGTTTTGAAAATTTCTAAGTATGAATTTGTGTGTGACCCAGGCTGTAAGGAGAGCTGGGGACAGCGTCCAACTGACCCACCTACACTCCTGAAAGATTCCTATGTATCATCATCTTGCATAAAAGAGAGTAAGGAACAGCTGGGTTATCAAATTTCCTATTATTAAATCGAGGATAACAGTCTTTGGTTCTCTGTCTCATAGCAATGTTGTAAGGACTCGGTAACTAAGTTTTGAAGATATGAAGTATTCTACAAACCTTAATTACTATATCATATTTAGCAAACTTTCAGGGTTAAATGTTAATGTGTACTTTTAGAAAAACTTGAGGCAATAGAGTCCACAAAAGCTGAGGCAATTTTGGGTAGATAAAAATATTTTTTTATCAGTTCTGTTACCCTGTTTAGCTTAAAGGATTGGAAGGATGAGAGGAGTGGCAGGGGTTGTGAGGTAGAAGGTGGCACATCCTTTTTGTCCTTTGCTGGACTTGAATCCCTGATTGCAAAGGTTGCTCCATAACATTTTAACCTTGCTATTTATTTTTTGTGTGTGCATGCACGTACACACACTTGTGCATGAAAAGAGGAATCTCAATTAAAAAGCATAGCAGGTTTGATCTGCAGCTTTTTATATCATTCAGCCCCAATGGAGGTAGAGAAGGTGGCACCAGTGATATTTTCCTAGCTGTGCCAGACAAACTTTGAACACCTATGTTAATAATATATTTCCCTCCGTCCTTTAGCACTTTGCTTCCCATTCCAAAACTTGTTGTATTTAAGCAAGAAAATTGGATCATTTTCTCAGTATGCTGAGGAATGGACCATGGATAGGAACATTGCTCTAGCAGTCTTCTTTCTTCCAGTTGCAGAAGAGTATTGTGTGCAATTTACTTCTCTCCCCTTGCATCTTGAAACTTTTCTCAAGGGAACAAGGGACCTTGTAGTAGCAAATAGGTCTCTTCTGTCTTTCTGGATTCTTAAGTTTTTTGTTGGTTCCCCTCCCTCACCTTCCCAATCATTGAGCTGGAGACAGGAATAAAAGGTGTGAAGTTTCAAGGCCAATTTTATACAAGAAATCAGAATAGATAATGTTAACAGTCTCAAACTCACAATCATATCCCTAAAAGGTCTAAAAATATTCTTTCTGACTGTTACCTTCAGCTGGTCTCAGTCTTTTCTGTTTATTGTGCACACTTAATAATGAGAAATCAGTACTCTAAAAACACCATTAAAATATATTTTATATATTGTATAAAGAAGAAAATCTGCAGGAGATAGTTAATGGGAAGATTTGAAGGTACGGTGGATTCCCTCAACATGAGAGAATTAGACTCCAAATGTGGCAGTTACTGATTGGAAGCAATAGCAACACCATAGGACTTTCCAGCTGCTGAATAGAACGCACTGTGCTCATTTGGTTGTTTTAGTATATTTTACAGTTTGCCTTCTTCTGTTTTGTCCTCTTATTTCAACAAAATGAAAATAGAGCTCGGAAGTAAGTTGTATGAGCTGTTCCTTCATAAATTTGCAGAATTTACCACTGTCTGCATGCAAAAAATAGTCTTTATTTGTGAACTTCAATGGTCTGATTGCTGCCATGGAAATACGATCCAGAATCATGATCTTTTGCCATGATAAGTGAAGTTCATAAAATCAAGATGTTTCATATTTCCTCATAATGAATTTAAGAACAAAAGTCTGCCATTTTTATTTTAATCTGGCTGCTGCAGCTAAAGACTTACCATTACCTAGAGATACGTTTTCCAGTCTGTGCCAGATTTTGGGTTGATTACCATTAGGTATTATCACATTGCTGTCAGCTGGTTCTTTTTTTTTCTTTCTACAATAACAATGATTTGCTCAAAATTTTAAAATTTGGCATACTAACAGATAAATAGATGTTTTAAAGAATCTTAAGAAAAGCAGAAAATATATATTCTGCAAATTGTTTGAAAGAGTGCTCACCAAAGCACTAGGACTATCATTCTCTAGTCAAATCATTACATGCTGAGTAAATATTTTGTTCTGGGGCAGTAATGATATAACTCATTACTTTGGAGACTCCTCCATAATAATTGCTTTAGAATACCTCCAGCTTGTGGCCTCTGAAAGCACTGTTTTTACAAACTGCATTTAAATTTTGCTCTGAAGGAAGCATCCAAGGGAAGAAGAGTGTATAACATTCCAGTAACAAGCTGCTGGAATTTCAATGTTATATGAACAATTGATTTCTACCTTAACAGAGGTATTCCCACATATTAAGAAAATTATTTCACAGCATTCTTCCTCATGGAGATTAGCCTAGATGTGAAAGGAAAATGTATGGTAACTAAATATCTGACACAAAATTATAATTTTAGAGTATCTCCCCAAAGTCTTTTATTAAAAAAAAAAACCACAACATTAAAAAAGCAGTGAGTGACCCTCTTCTGAGGGGTACAGAGGTGTCCATTTGCCAACCTGACCCATTATCTAGAGGTGTCTGCTGCTTACCAGGGACTCATATCAAGGATGTCACAGAGGGAGTTCCAAACCTGGCACGTCCTGCTGATTACTATCCGCTGCTGCTCTTTCATGTGGGCACCAGTGATACAGCCAGAAGCAACCTCAAGAGTATCAAGGACTACAGAGCCCTAGGAGCAGTGGTGAAGGACCCGGGGGCCCAGGTAGTCTTTTCATCGATCTTCGCGGTCAAAGAAAGGGGGCTTGAAAGGGCCAATTGAATTGGGAAAATTCAGAAATGGCTACAGGAGTGGCGTTGCAGCCAGGGCTTTGGCTACTTGGACGACAGGACTCACTTTGCGAAACCTGGTCTCCTGGGGGCTGATGAGGTCCATC
The DNA here is from genome assembly GCA_033124195.1 of Coracias cyanogaster. Lineage (NCBI taxonomy): Eukaryota > Metazoa > Chordata > Aves > Coraciiformes > Coraciidae > Coracias > Coracias cyanogaster. The sequence continues at coordinate 6,342 of JAVSBS010013243.1, forward strand.
TCTTAGAGAAGAGGGAGAACATCTTTGGCCAAAGGCTTGCCAATTTAGTAAGGAGGGCTTTAAACTAGAGTTGCCAGGGGAGGGGATCCTCAATCCATCCCACTTCAAGGCCAGTGTCAGAAATAGATACCCTGGCCCCGGAGAAGGATCGCAGGCCAGCGAGAGAGCACGTGAAGTGCAAGATAATGGATTTCAGACAGTAAATATTCTGGCCAGCAAGACAATGTCAATGGGAGCCCCACTTAAATGCCTCTATGCAAATGCACAGAGCATGGGGAACAAACAAGAGGTGTGCGAGACATGCACACACCTACAGGGCTATGATGTTGTTGGCATCACTGAGACGTGGTGGAATGGCTCCTATGACTGGAGCATCAGAATAGATGGGTACAAGCTCTTCGGGAAAGACAGGCAAGGGAGGAGAGGAGGGGGTGTTGCCCTCTATGTCAATGACCAGCTGGAGTCCATGGAGCTAGGTCTGGGGATGGATGAAGAGCTGACCAAGAGCTTCTGTGTCAGGGTTAAAGGGAAGGCAGGGGAAGTTGATATCATAGTGGGGGTCTCCTACAGGGCACCTAACCAGGATGACTGAGCGGATGAAGCCCTCTATGGACAGATAAGAGTGGCTCCACGTTCACGAGTGTCCTCATGGGGGATTTCAATCACCCAGATATCTGTTGGAAGGACAGCACAGCAGGACACCAGCAATCCAGGAGGTTCCTGGAATGCATTGATGACAATTTCCTTCTCCAGGTGGTAGAGGAACCAACGACAAAAGGTTCTATGCTGGACCTTGTTCTCACCAACAAGGAGGAGCTGGTGGGTAACGTGAAGATCAAGGGCAGCCTTGGCTGCAGTGACCAGGAAATGGTGGAATTCAAGATCCTCAGGGCAACAAGGAGGGTGCTGCAGCTGAGCCAGGGAACCAACCTGTGCCAGTATCAGTCACCCCTCCCTATACAGAAAAAGAAATGTACCAAAAAATCACTTCGCATAGTGAGGGATGAAGATGAACCAGGGCCATCACGAGAACAGGAGGAAGAGCCAGAGGTGATCACCCAATCCCTATCCCTGAGTGAGCTGCGAGATACACGGAAGGATTTCAGTCATCTTCCGGGCGAGCAGATTATCACCTGGCTGCTCCGATGCTGAGATTGTGGAGCTGGTGGTTTGGAATTAGAGGGGAAAGAGGCCAGGCAGCTGGGATCCTTGTCTAGGGAAGCAGGCATCGACAAGGCAATTGGAAAGCAGGCTCAAGACCTCAGCCTTTGTAGGTGACTCCTATCAAGTGTAAGGAAAAGGTACCCCTTCAAGGATGATGTCACACGTCACCTAGGCAAGTGGACTAACATGGAGAGAAGTATTCAGTACCTGAGGGAATTAGCTGTGGTGGAGATGATTTATAGTGATCCGAATGATGAGCAGTCACCCATGGATCCATATCAAATCCAATGCACACCACCCATGTGGCGGAAGTTCCTGCGAAGTGCACCACCATCATATGCCAATTCATTGGCAGTAGTGTCCTGGAAAGATATCCTGGGAGAGACGGTGGATGAAGTGGGTGGCCAACTCTGGCAATACGAAGGAAGTATCTGTGGCAAACGGACCCACCGTTTTTAAAATGTCTTGTTGGGGTAGTGTCTCGCCTTGCCCTCGATCCTCTTCCCCTTTTGGGAGGCGGTGCGGACGCTGGCGCCCGGACCGCGACATCTCTCTTCCTCTCTACATGCCTGCGTTTCAGCTGTGAGGGAACTGCCTCGGGAGGTCCAGCAACTCAAAGCAGACATGTCCTACTCTCCACCTGTACGAGCCCATGTCTTGGCTATTAAGAGTAGACGCTCCCCTGCCCAAGAGAAAGACCATGGAAGGTGCACACCATGGGGTACCCTGTGGTTATAAATCCGTGACCACGGAGAGGACATGAGGAGGTGGGATGGAAAATCCACTTCAATCCTAGCTGCACAAGTACACGAGTTGTGAGACAAAACAATAGTGAAAGGGGAGCCTTCCAAGAAAAATGCTGCTCCAGTTTCCAGTGGGAAAGCCCCCAGGCAGAGTAGAAGGGCTGATCTTACTTCTGTTCCTCTCAAAGGGACCTCTGAGTCATTTTCAAAAGAAGTGAATGACTCTGATCAGGATTAGAGGGGCCCTGCCTCCATCCAGATGGAGGAAAGGGACAATCGGATTTACTGGACTGTGTGGATCCGATGGCCTGGCACGTCAGACCCACAAGAATATCAGGCTTTGGTAGATACTGGCGCACAGTGCACCCTGATGCCATCGAGCTATAGTGGGGTTGAGCCCATCTGTATCTCTGGGGTGACAGGGGGATCCCAACAGCTGACCCTACTGGAAGCTGAAGTGAGTCCAACTGGGAAGAAGTGACATAAACACCCCACTGTGACTGGCCCAGAGGCCCCGTGCATCGTGGGCATAGACTATCTCAGGAGAGGGTACTTCAAGGACCCAAAAGGGTACCGGTGGGCCTTTAGCATAGCTCCCTTGGAGGAAATTGAATAGTTGTTTACCTTGTCCAGTCTCTCGGAGGACCCTTCAGTGGTGGGGGTGCTTAAGGTTGAAGAGCAGCAGGTACCAACTGCTACCACAACGGTGCAGCGGCGGCAAATGTCGCACCAACCAACGATTTTTAATGGGGCCCTGAGCAGCAACAAGCCTTTGAACAAATTAAAGGGGAGATTGTGCAGGCAGTAGCCCTTGGGCCAGTCCGGGCAGGACAAGATATTAAAAGCGTGCTGTACACCCCACCGGGAAAGAATGGTCCTACCTGGAGCCTCTGGCAGAGGGCACCCGGGAAAACCTGAGGCCGACCTCTAGGGTTTTGGAGTCGGGGGTGCAAAGGATCTGAGTCCAACTGTACTCCAACTGAAAAGGAGATACTGGCAGCATATGAAGGAGTTTGAGCTGCCTCTGGAGTGGTCGGAGTGCTGTGCTGTGATGTTCAAAGGGAGGGTTTCCTCTACACACCATGCAACGGATGCCACGTGGAGTTAGTGGGTCACGCTGATAACACAATGGGCTTGAATAGGGAACCTCATCCGCTCAGGAATATTGGAAGTGATCTGAAACTGGCTGAGGTACCCAATGACTTCTGTGCCTCAGTCTTCACTGGCAAGGGCTCTAGCCACACCACCCAAGTTGCAGAAGCCAAAGGCAGGGACTGGGAGAAGGAAGATCTGCCCCCTGTAAGTGAAGATCAGGTCCAAGATCATCTAAGGAACCTGAAGGTGCGCAAGTCCATGGGACCTGACGAGATCCATCTGTGGGTCCTGAGGGAGCTGACAGACCAAGTTGCTAAGCCGCTTTCCATAGTCTTTGAAAAGTCATGGCAGTCTGGTGAAGTGCCCACTGACTGGAAAAGGGGAAACATCAACCCCATTTTCAAAAAGGGAAAAAAGGAAGACCCGGGCAACTACAGGCCAGTCAGTCTCACCTCTGTACCTGGCAAGATCATGGAGCAGACCCTCCTGAAGGCTCTGCTAAGGCACATGAGGAGGTGATTGGTGGCAACCGACATGGCTTCACCAAGGGCAAATTGTGCCTGACAAACATGGTGACCTTTTATGATGGAGTTGCAGCATCAGTGGATAAGGGAAGAGCAACTGACATCATGTAACTGGACTTGTGCAAAGTGTTTGACACTGTCCCGCACGACATCCTGGTCTCTAAATTGGAGAAACATGGATTTGATGGATGGGCCACGCGGTGGATAAGTAATTGGCTGGATGGTCGCACTCAAAGAGTTGCGATCAACGGTTCGATGTCCAAGTGGAGGCCAGTAATGAGGGGTGTTCCTCAGGGATTGGTACTGGGACCAGTACTATTTAATATCTTTGTCGGTGGCATGGACAGTGGGATTGAGTTCTCCCTCAGCAAGTTTGCAGATGACACCAAGCTGTGTGGTGCGGTCGACATGCTGGAGGGAAGGGATGCCTTCCAGAGGGACCTGGACAGGCTTGAAAGATGGGCCCATGCCAACCTCATGAAGTTCAACAAGGCCGAGTGCAAGGTCCTGCGCCTGGGTCGAGGTAATCTCAAGGACAAATACAGGCTGGGCAATGAGTGGATTGAGAGCAGTCCTGAGGAGAAAGACTTGGGGGTGCCGGTTGATGAAAAGCTCAACATGAGCCGCCAATGTGCCAGTGCAGCCCAGAAAGCCCCAACCATGTCCTGGGCCGCATCAAAAGAAGTGTGGCCAGCAGGTCGAAGGGAGGTGATTCTGCCCCTCTGCTCCGCTCTCGTGAGACCCCACCTGGAGCTCTGGAGCCCTCAATACAAGAGGGACATAGACCTGTTGAAGAGGGTCCAGAGGTGGGCCATGAAGAGGGCTGGAACACCTCTCCTACAAGGACAGGCTGAGAGAGTTGGGGTTGTTCAGCTTGGAGAAGAGAAGCCTTCGGGGAGACCTTATTGCAGCCTTTCAGCATCTGAAGGGGGCCTACAAGAAGGCTGGGGAGGGGCTTTTTACAAAGGCTTGTAGTGATAGGATGAGGGCTAATGGTTTGAAATTGGAAGAAGGTAGATTTAGATCGGACATAAGGAAGACATTCTTTAAGATGAGGGTGGTGAGGCACTGGAACAGGTTGCCCAGGGGGGTTGTGAATGCTCCACCCCTGGAGGCATTCAAGGCCAGGTTGGATGGGGCCTTGAGCAACCTGGTCTAGTGGGAGGTGTCCCTGCCATGGCAGGGGGGGTGGAACTAGATGATCTTTGAGGTCCCTTCCAACCCAAACCATTCTATGGTTCTATGGTTCTATGATTCTATGAAAACCCCAAACCTGATACACTGTTGAACTTAGCCTTCATCTGCTTCAGAATTTAAGTGGTCACTTGTATCCATTTTCCCCAATTTAGTTTCTGAATAGGACTCTTTCCCTCCAAATCTGCATCAAGATATTTGAGATGAACAGGTTGGTTGACTTCCAGGAGTTTAAGGAAATAATCCTGATCCCACTGAAGGCCTTGGAATTTTTGTCATTAATTTAAATAGGGTCAGAATTTCATCCCCCATATTCAAAATTCAGAGAAGGCAAAATGATTTTTCACATTAGGGTTTTGTTGGAGCACTTTGAGGCATACAAAGCCTTGAAGTGAAAAAGAATACCTCCTTTGCAACTGCTGTGGATGTGCTATACAGACTGGCAGTGGCATGGAGCTCTTTTGTGCCGTTGCCAGAGTTTTAATTTTTGCTTTACAAGAACAATTTTATATGCTTTTGTGCAGTCATGTTTGCTTTATATATAGCTAAGACGATAAATGGCAGAGTATGTGTTAGCAACCTATGCTGCCAACCTTATTTTCATTTGAGAGTCAACCAAATGGATAGCTTGATTGCCTGTTGAGCTACTAGTAGACTGCATGGCATCTATCACATGTTTTATACATTGATTTGTTGCTTTTGAAAAATGCTATTTCTTGCTTAGAACATCCACCAGAATAATTATTCAAAGTCCAAGTAATTCTACTTTAGGAAACATTAAAAAAAAACACTTAAGAGACAAATTACATATTTTTAAAAATCACATCTTAAAACCACTCCTTTAGTAGTTAATCTGATAAATGTGGAGTTTGATTCAGGAAACACATAGGAAAGTTCAATTACATATCTTTGTTCATCACTAAATAATAATAATGCAGTTAGCTAAGCATTAAAGAGAAAATATACCCTTGATTCTTATTTCATAATTTTTACAGCAGTCTAGTTTAAATAGTGTATTGGAAAGATATGTCTTATGTAAGTTTAAAATGTAACCATATTTAAATTCACAAATGCTCAGAGTGGTAAGAAAATTATATTGATGAGTATGTTGGCTATTTAGCTGCTGGTCAGATGGAAGTTCTGTTTAATGCAAGAGAAACTCACTTATCACGGTATTTCCATCAGGTTAAAACACCTGCTAATTCAATCCATTTCTGACAGAACAGGGCTAATACCTGTATCTAGTCATGTAGGCATGGGAAGATTCTTGATTGCTACAACATTAGTGACAAAAAGCATTTGTTCTATGTTTCTTCCTATATCTACTTGTAATGATACTGAGGCTTTGAGGAATGTTTTGGCTTCCTTTCATATAGTCTGGATAAATTGTTATCTTCCTTTTTGAATGCAACTTTACCAATGGCAAATAGTAGTATCAAGGACATGACATTTCCTTGCTCTTTTTCTTTTGTGGTGTTATAGAGGCATGCTTCTCATTGTACCAAACATGACCAATTCTGACTTTATACAAGGCACTTGAGGCATTGTCCATGCAGTTATTTGTTCTTGTAAGTTTTATGCATGCTTTTTAGAAGTCCTAATATGACCACACAGGTGCATGCATGCACACACACACACAAATCTGACTTAAAATTTGACTTTTTAGATTAAGAAGTGTAAAAATGGAACAAAGGAAACTAAACGATCAAGCCAACACTTTGGTGGACCTGGCAAAGGTTAGTAGGCAATTATTGTTGTTTTCTATCAACATATTAAGTGAAAATGTTATGAACTATACATGCAAATATTGTTAACAAGTTTGTTAATTCTACAAAATGAAAACATATATCTGGCTTGGGTTAACATTTATTAAGTTAAACAATCTGTTTATGGCTCTGACCAAGGTTTGAATGTGCCTTTTTATTTTTTGAACATTTGGAAAAGATTTCATAACTGAGGGGCTGATCCTGAGAGCTGCTGAAACAGACTGCAGTGATCATGGCAAATGCTTAGGATGAACTTTGACTAGGCAATGTTTGTGTAGTCCTGTATAATAAAGAGGCTTCTTGTCTGGCGACAGACTATGCTGTGAGGGACTATAGTTCACAGGTCCTCACACAGACTGAACTTAGGGGTTGTAGGTTTTCCACTCCTGTTCTCTTATGAAGCAGTGACTTTAGACAAATAACTTTAGGTCTGTATTTGTTCCAAGTCTTTTTAATGAATAACTGCCCACTTTGCTGATATATTATAATGGTTTGTTATTCTTTTTAAAGCTATTTGAGTTCAACTAAAAAGAGACTATTCAATTGCAAACTGTTAGTGTAAAAATATCAAGCCAGGTCCAGCAGTTTGAGAGAGGCGAGCCTGCTTGCAGCTCATGCCCCTAGGTCCAACCATTAGCAAAGCTGAAGATATCTTCCCAGTAGTCACAAGCACATAGAGCAGACATATACATCACAGATATACATGGCTGGCTACACAGATCACAGACAAACACACACAGAGCACTCACACAAACACAGACAGCACCAACGGCCTCATGCTGCTCTCCTCTCTGGATGAGCAGGATCTCAACTTGTGCCAGTGCTCAGTCACCCTCAAAGTAAAAAAGTGTTTCCTGATGTTCAGACAGAACCTCCTGTGTTTCAGCTTGTGCCCATTGTCTCTTCTCCTGCCACTGGGCACCACTGAAAAGAGCCTGACTCCATTCCCTTTGCATCCTCCCTTCAGGTTTTCATATACATTAGAGGTCATAGAATCATAAAGTTCTTTAGGTTGGAAAAGACCTTTAAGATCACTGAGTCCAACCGTTAATCCAGCACTGCCAAGTCACTACTAAACCATGTCCCTCAGCACCACTTTTAGTCTTTTAAATACCTCCTGGGATGGTGACTCAGTCACTTCCCTGGGCAGCCTGTTTCAGGGCTTGACAACCCTTCTGGCGAATAAATTTCTCCTAATATCCAACCTAAACCTCCCCTGGGTGCAATGTCAGGACATTTCCTCTTGTCCTGTCGCTTGCTACTTGGGAGAACAGACCAATGCTCACCTTGCTACAACCTCCTTTCAGGTAGTTGTAGAGGGCGATAAGGTCTGCCCCGAGCCTCCCTTTTTCCAGGCTAAATAACTCCAGTTCCCTCAGCTGCTCTTCATAGGACTTGGGCTCTAGACCCTTCACCAGCTTCGTTGCCCTTCTTTGGACACACTCCAGCACCTCAATGTCCTTCTTGTACTGTGGTGCCCAGAACCGGACACAGTATTTGAGGCGTGTACTCATCAGTACAGGGGGACAATCACTTCCCTAGTCCTGCTGGACACACTATTTCTGATACAAGCCCGGATGCCATTGGCCTTCTTGGCCACCTGGGCACGCTGCTGGCTCATGTTCAGTTAGCTATCAATCAACACGCCCATGTCCTTTTCCACCAGACAGCTTTGCAGCCACTCTTCCCCAAGCCTGTAGCGTTGCATGGGGTTGTTGTGACCCAAGTGCAGGACCCAACACTTGGCCTTGTTGAACCTCATACCATTGGCCTCGGCCCATCGATCCAGCCTGGCCAGATCCCTCTGTAGAGCCTTCCTACCCTCAAGCAGATCAACACCCCCGCCCAACTTGGTGTTTTCCGCAAACTTAGTAACGGTGCCCTCGATCCCCTCATCTAGACAATGGATAAAGATATTAAAGAGAACAGGCCCCAATACTGGTCTCTGGGGAAACACCACTTGTGATCGGCCACCAAGTAGATTTCACTCCATTCACTACCGCTCTCTCGGCCTGGCCATCCAGCCAGTTTTTTACCCAGCAAACGGTACACCCATACAAGCCATGATAAACCAGTTTCTATAGGACGATGCTGTGGGAAACGCTGCTTTACTAAAGTCCAGGTAGACAACATCCACAGCCATTCCCTCATCCACTAAGCGGGTCACCTTGTCACAGAAGGAGAGCAGGCTAGTCAAGCAGGGCCTGACTTTCATAAACCCTTGCTGACTAGGCCTGATCACCTGGTTGTCCTGTATGCGTCCTTTGATGGCACTCAAGATGATCTGCTCCATAATGTTCCCCGGCACCAAAGTCAGACTGACAGGTCTATACTTCCCCGGATCCTCCTTCTGGCCCTTCTTGTAGATGGGTGTCACATTTGCTAATCTCCAGTCAACTGGGACCTCCCTGGTTAGCCAGAACTGCAGATAAATGATGGAAAGTGGCTTGGTGAGCACTTCTGCCAGCTCCCTCAGTACCCTTGGGTGGATCCCCTCCGGCCCCATAGACTTGTGTGTGTCTAAGAAGCGGTGTAGCAGGTCACTGACCATTTCCTCTTGGATTATGGGGCCTTCATTCTGCTCCTCGTCCCTGTCTTCCAGCTCAGTGGACTGAATAGTACCCCGAGAACAATTGGTCTTTCTATTTAAGACCAAGGCAAAGGAGGCATTCAGTACCTCAGCCTTTTCCTCATCCTTTGTCACTATGTTTCCCCCCACATCCACTAGAGGACAGAGATTCTCCTTAGTCCTCCTTTTGTTGTTAATGTATTTACAGAAACATTTTAAATTGTCTTTTATGGCAGTAGTTAGATTAAGGTCTAGTTGGGCTTTGACCCTTCTAATCTCCTCCCTGCATAGCCTCACAACATCCTTGTAGTCCTCCTGAGTGGCCTGCCCCTTCTTCCAATGGTCACAATCTCTCTTTTTCTTCCTGAGTCACAGCCAAAGCTGTCTGCTCAGCCAGGTCAGTCTTCTTCCCCACACATGGTTGTCTTTTTTCTGCACGCCAGGACAAGCTGCTCCTGTGCCTTTAAGATTTCCTTCTTGAGGAATGTCCAGCCTTCCTGGACTCCTTTGCCCTTCATGACTGGCTCCCAAGGGACTCTGTCAGCCAGTCTCCTAAACAGGCCAAAGTCTGCCCTCCAGAAGTCCAAGGTGGCAGTTCTACTGACCCCCCTCCTTACTTCTCCGAGAATAGAAAACGCCATCATTTCATGATCACTGCGCCCAAGATGGCCCCCAACCATCACATCACATCAATCACCCACAAGTCCTTCCCTTTTTGTGAACAACAGATCTAAGCAGGGAGCCTTCCCTAGTTGGCTCACTCACCAAGTGTGTCAGGGAGTTATCTTCCACGAACTCCAGGAATCACCTAGACAAGAAATTCGGAGGGAACACACTGCTGGGACAGATGACCCCAACTGACCAAAGGGATGTTCCATAATATATGATGTCATGCCCAGCAATCATACTAGGGGGGAGGTTGGTGTGGGGGCCACTGCTCGGGGACTGGCTGGGAATTGGCTGGCTGGTGGTGATTAATTATTTTCATTTGCATCACTTGTCTCTCTTGGGTTTTAGTTTTATCTCCATTTGTTATTTTTTTTCCTTTTCTTTAAAATTTATTATTATTTTTTAATTATTAAGCTGTTTTTATGTCATGATCAACTGACTGTGAAACATGCAAGATCACCAGGAGGAAGTGGTGAGTGACAGTAATGGATGACTCTCTGCTGTAGGAGACAGAGGCACCGATCTGTCGACCTGACCTATTGTCTAGAGACGTTTTGTTGCTTGCTGGGGGCCTGGATGCAGGATAGTATGGAGAGAATGCTGAAGCTTGTCCAACCCTCTGACTATTGCTCCCTGCTCTTCTTCCGTGTGGGCACTAATGACAGTGCCAGGTGCGACAAGGAGAGTATCAAAAGCGACTATTGAGCTTTGGGGGTCATAGTCAGGGGCAGGGAGTCTCAGGTGGTATTCTCCTCAATCCTGTCAGTGAGAGGAAAGGGTGTGAGGAGGAGGGCACCAATACTGCGTGTCAGCAATTGGTTTTGGAGCTTGTGTAAGCAACAGGCTTTTGGTTTCTATGACCAGGTGCCAATTGCTACCACAGCGGTGCAGTGGTGGAAATATCGCACCAACCCAGACTCCCTGATCCCCATCCAGCAGCTGATCCAACAACTAGAAAGCCAGAAGGTGATCAGCAAAACTTGCTTGCCCTTCAACAGCCCCATATGGCCAGTGCGAAAGTCTAATGGTGAATGGAGACTGACAGTGTGCTACCGTGGCCTGAATGAAGTGACGCCAGCGATGAGTGCTGCAGTGCCAGACATGCTAGAGCTCCAATACGAACTGGAGTCAAAAGCAGCCAAGTGGTACGCCATGATCGATATCACTAATGCATTTTTCTCCATTCCTATAGCACCAGAGTTCAGGTCACAGTTTGTGTTCGCTTGGAGGGGCGTCCAGTACACCTGGAATCGATTGCCCCAGGGGTGGAAACACAGCTCCACCATTTGCCATGGACTGATCCACACTGCA
>JAVSBS010013244.1:0-15609 GCA_033124195.1 Coracias cyanogaster
CCCTACTTGTGTAGGGAGGTTGGACTAGATGACCTCTAGAGGTCCCTTCCAGCCTGAAACATTCTATGATTCTATAATTTTTTTAATGAACTACATCAACTCAAAATCTGCTATTCTCAACAAGAGGGATGTCTTCAGGAAAACTAGATGGCAGGTAAGTACCTTCCTTAAAAAAAGCTGTATCATGACAAAAATTTAGGTTAGGTTAACCCAAACAAGGACTAACTCCTAAGATCCTATGTTAGTGTGTGTATGCCTGCTTTCCAACAGATTATTGCCAGCTATATTCTGACTTGAAGAGCACAGAAATTGTAAATGTTGCAGTTATGTGGACAAAACAAAGAAGTATCACCCAATAAAGTTCCAGCCTTCTAAGCTACAAGTTATCAAGAAGAAAGTGGGCAGAGCCTATGGACTCAAATATTTATTTACAGAGGGACACTTTCATATATCATTTCCTTTTGCAGTAAGATCCATAAAGCAGAAATAGAGGTCGCCAACAGCATCAATCTCAGTCTTACAGTTAAGTGGTACCACCATACTCTGGTAGATAATTTTAACAAGAAAAAGCTGGGCAAACTCATTATGCTTGCAAAATAGAAACTGATAGAGAGCATAACCTCTATCAATAAAATACCTAGACGATTTAAAAAATAAAACTAGCTACAAGCAACTATTCACAGCATCCATCAGTTGATCATACTTGTAGAGCTATTTAGAGGGCTGAAACACGCGTTAGGAGAAGAAGCACAAGCCTCTGAGTGGAGGTCCTATCTAAAGAAGGAAGATTAATCATTAATCTGACAAATTACTGCATATATCTCAAGACAGTATATTAAAAAATAACAAAAACTAAAATAACATCTATACAACAAAGAAAATGACTGTTACAGGTAAAATGTGCTCAAAATCTGCAGTATAAGACACTGCAAAAGCTATTTGCAAGGGATCTGAGAGCTAACACTAACAAAAATATATATACATGGTTTTCAGAGATACATCACAAATATCAGACCTTTTTGGGAATATATATCAAACAGAAAATGTACCAGCCTCTGAAGCTGTGTACTAGCTTGCTCCACTGACAGCCACTCAATTTCTCCCCTCTCTCCCAAGGCATTTTTTATCTCATACTGTTATTTCCAATCCTCAAATTGGACAAGAGAACAGAAATTGTGCAAAAATCGTAATATGAATGGTAAAAAAGCCAAAACAAAATTGCAAGGGCAATACCACTGACTAGAAAAATATAGCTAGGACTGCAGTATCAGTGGAACCATAATAAATTCTGGAAATTCCTTATTAGTAATGTAGGTACTCAAAGATGGTTCATGTAAACAAATTACAGGATCCGTGTTCAACTCGCGTTCCCTAGCCTGATCCTCCTCCCATGAGAGAGAGATCTTTTTGCTCCAGACTTTTGCATGGGTCTCAGAGGCCTGGGCTTCCTCAAGGCCAATCTCACAGTAAAGGCATAAATATCTGTCAATGAATACAGTAATGGTTGAAAGATGAAACCCAAAGAAGAACTAAAGAATGGGGCAGGCACATAGCAGTATTTCCACAGAATGCCCCTACAGTCCCCAACACTTTGTAGGTCAGAGACTCACTGAGCTAAACATGGTGTCTTAACAGACCCTCTTTCAGTGTGTACATAGCTTCATTGAAGACATATATTTGTAACATCCACAAGTCCTGCCGATAGTAAATTTACTTTGACAAGAAAAGCTGCCTCTATTCTTTGTTCTAGTAGAAATGAGTGATACAGAAGAGTAATAATAACACTTTTCACTTTCATTTTTGACACAGAAATATGATGATCCCATAATTAATAATGGCAGACTGATGGCTTCCAGGTAGCAGGAATAATATGCATCCAGTCATCTAAAGTACAGACATTATCTCAAACCTTGTGGATTTAGTTATCAGATTTCCCTTGAGGTGGCTCTTAAAATCAAGAAGGTCTCAAGCCCATCACAATGGTAAACAAAAAGTAAGCCTGTTTCTCAAAAACTATTGCAAACCACTTTTCAACACAGAAAAATACACATGAACCTCTTATTAGAAACAAGTTTGATGGAACGATCCATATTTAAAAGCAGATGCTCATTAAATTCCTCAAAATATCTAGCATTTAAGTGAATTAATAGTCCTATTATAAAGTAACAAGGCCAAATTCCATTTTCCTGCTCTACCTAATTATAGAATCTGATTAATTTTAATTATAAAGTTTCAGAATAAATCAACGTGAACATCAGAGTTCATGATTAATGTTATTTTAATGAACACCTAAGGAATTAACATTTTGCCATTAGAACCTTGCCAACATACTTTAGGTAAGCTGAAGTGCAGCGTGTATAACTGTGAAAATCCCACATGGCATGGAGCTTATATTCTACTTTATCAACATCAATTTTGTATGTAAATAACTAATTCTTAAAACTCTTTCTTTAGATGGTTAACTACAGAGGAGCACCTGCTGTGTAACAGCAAGTGGACCTGCAACATGGAATTCATTATACCCAGTCCTGTTACATTAAAGCTCTAATACATTCATAATAGTGGACATTTCAGAGCGTCACCACTATAGACAGGACACATGTAACAATAATAATATAAAAGTGAGCATTAATTAAAGTTACGTTAGTATGGGATTTCTGTGGATTGCCATTAATGTTTGATTGCCTTATTAATTGCCTTAGGTTAACTGACGTGAACAGGATGGATGTTATTGAAATGAACACTAACGGAATTAAAAATGTTCCGTTATATAAGAATATGGTTTTTCCAGCTTTCACAGAGAGTACCTTTCCCTTTGTATTCCATAAGAAATAAACTTTTAAGGTGGATGCAATTCAGCAATAGTTTCATCTACAATCTAATGATAAGGTGATTTCACCAATGAAACATATTTCAAAGTCAAATAATTTAAACATTGCATATACTAATTCTGTGCTTCTTAGAGAACAAAAACTCATCAACTAGGGATGAGAATACTCATTAAAAGAAAATGATGTGTCCCTCCAGCACTGTGCACATCAGTAATTTCAGCAGTTTCATACAAGAGTATGTATAAATGAGGCATGGAAAGCCATTAACTGAACCATTCATACTGAATACATTTTGTTGTCATGTATTCTTTCAAAAGAAATAACGGAATTGATTTATTTTTTCCAGTAATGATGATGCACCTCCCTTTTACAGCTTGGTAACTTCATTTTTAAAGAACCTGTAAAGTCACACAATTAGTCTAAACTTCACTATCCCAAAGCCTGATTCTCATTTGCAGGAAAGGAAGAAGTACAGCTATTAATGGTGTATCTGAACATGCAAATAAGATTCATGACCTTCTATTGTCTTCTGCTTTAGCATTACCCAGACAGTTCAATTTTTTTCTCCTTACACTTCTGCAACTTCCCTCTTTCTCCAAGTTCCAATTGTCACCATTTAGAATGCCAGAAATGAAAAACAACTATGCAGGTTGAGTTACTAAAGGGGGAAAAAACCCAGTGTTTAATGCCTTTCAGGTATCCATCTCCAGACTTGAACAGGTTTGCTGCCTAACGAACACATGCTAAAGCATGTTTGACTCAAGTGCCTTTTACTTCAGCACTAGATCTTGCAAATATAAGCTCATAATATGCTAATGCTGTAACACGCTAATAAAAACCAACCATTTTTTTTCATCCTACTACCACAAAAGGTGGTGTTAGTTTTTTATTTTGTTTTCTTTTTTATCTCTTCATACCCTAAAGCTTTGAATACATATGACTAATAGATGTCAGTACACACTGTCCTAATTCCACTTTCATCAAGTGATTACAACACAAACTTTAAAAGTGGAGCAGGAAGGGGTCAACATGAGGTTCTCCCCATCTCAAAGCAAAATCAGCTTTACTAGGATAGATGCTTCTCTAACTTCTTCAAAAACGTTCAGTCTCTGGGGAACACAGTATCTACCTCAATCTGTACCCATGCTTAACTATTCTTGCTATCAAAATATTTTTCCTTATGCCTAACTGATGCTTGTAGCTGTTAGAGATCTGCACACGTGTAAGGCATGGCCACCTTGAAAAATGCCATACAGGTTACTACCGACTGAAAGTCTCATGATGTTGTAAGACAAGTAAGACATTTTCCAGAATTTGAGCTTTCAGAAGGACAGATGTACTATTTCTGAAGATGACCAGTGTGGGTTTTAAAATATTTTTAAATAAAATCAAGTAAAATTATAGAATTAAATAGAAATTGAGTTAGTGAACCTGTCTAGGAATAAGTATTATTGATTAAATTTCTATTTCCATTTTTAAGACATTATAATTTGTAAGATTTGTGAGACAGGACTAGTTACCCTGTCTACTGTCTAGTTTAAATACAGCCATTTCTATGCTACTTTTTTCCTGAAGCTTTCTTCCATTTCTCTGGGTAACTCCTTGAATCTACGAAGAATCTCACTAAAGATACCTAGATCCCAAAGAGGTATAAAGACCTGTCTCTGTTCTGTGCTGCAGGATCAACCTCATGGTTTAAATTTAAAATGACAACTCAAATGTAAATTGCTGCCAGTCTCTTCTCTCATATTCATAAGCTTCAGCACTTGTTCATTCTTTTCTTCCCTACCTGCGTGCACTTTGCCTCAGGACTTTTGAAGATACACCTTTTCTCTAGCAAAGAAATTAAGAAATCTACTGAAATTAAGAACTGATTTAAGATCATTTATAGTGCTAAATTATATTCTGAGATTACTTTGTGTAATATGCACATTTCTTACTAAAACCCAAAATTATTCTTAGAAAAATAATCACTTGATTTGTGCTTCCATAAGTAAGTATTAATGGCCTATTGTAAGATTTGTGTTTAAGTTTTTCTGCTATAAAATTTGGAGAAGGGGGGAATTTTATGCATGGGCATTGCTAATACCACAAAAATACAGTAGTTACTCAAATAAAACACATTGCTAGCTAAAACTTGAAGTGATTTAAATGCAGAGATAATTCAGTGTTACTCATGAGAGAGGATGTAAAGAAAGGAGACACAAACATTATAGATGCAACTAAGTTATGCTGCAGGAACACATATATATTCTCAAAAACTATATGGAGCTAGAATAGAAGACAGTTAAGGCTGGTTTTTAAAAGGAGGCACAGGGTAAAAAGGCTCTAAATATATTAGGAGATGAGAAGTATTAAATTTAAGTCTGAACAGAATACACACAGGCAAACAACCTGATAATGAAAACTCTTCCTCTCAAATTAAAAACATTTTATTTCCATTTTCTCTAGTATTAAATATCTTCTGTATATCTGAGTAATCAGTAAGAAAGTATCCAAATGTAAATCACTAAGAAAGATAAAAAAGCTGGGTAACTGATGACCGAGGAAAAGAAGACAAGGCCCAGATATGCAAACATTTACATCTCAATTCTCTAACTGCACTGGCAGGTAAAAATATACATTAGAGCCTCAATCAAGTGCTTTTATGTTAAAAATAACTTTTTGCTAATGATCGGTTTCACCTATGAGGACTTCAGGCAAGCCAAGGGAAGTGGAAAAGTAAATCAAAGGCAGATGTACTAAAAATAAATAAACAATAACTTATGTAAGGACACCAACATATTGCTCATATACAAACTAATTCAATTACGTGGGGCAATGAGGCCATTTAATGCTAATTAGCAAAAGCAGAGGTCTGCGATGCTGTACTGGTATATTTTTCCATTAACACCACAGTTTTCAAGACTCTATTATAAAGGTAATCTAAGAACTAAGTAAGCATTATAAAAGGAAGATCTTTAACAGATATATTGTAGCATCAACAGGCCAACTAAGCTGAATACCATGAGTTGCTTTGTAACGTTACTGTCAGACTAAAGAGAGAAATAAGCAAACCAGCAATTGAGGGTGAAACGTGCTAACTACCAATAACAACTCTTGGATCCTTACAGTTATTTCTCATGCAAAGACAGTATCTCCATTGAACTTGTACAAAATGAATCAGCATTTCACTGAAAAACATCTCCAGTGCCACAAACTCTTGGAAATACAGCCAACTAGGGAAAAAAAATCAATTATATCTATGCAGGAGAAAGGGTAGATGAGTAAAATGGAGAAAGGAAGGAGAGAAAACAGTAAGAGAAACTGAGGTAAAAGGAAGAGCAAAAAGATTCAACGATAAAGGACTTGACAAAACTGCATAATTGGTCATTATGGTAACAGATTAAGATAAGCAAGTAAGCCGGGAAGTAATTAAAATAGGAATGCACAAATTAAGCTGCTTATTCATATTAATTGGTCCCAAATCAGATTTAATCCTCTGGAGAAGGGGAGTGAACTCAACAACACCTAGATTCAACATGCTGTCTACCTCACTTGCCATGGCAGGAAAAATAGGTAATATGCTATATTACATCAGAAGGATAGGAGAGTAACACAGTATTTATATTAAGACAATACTATCTGAACTGATGTTATCTCTTCAGCTAGAATGGTTCATTCTGTTTGGACACCTCAAGGTAGAATCACTATTCTTCTTCTGAGAAAAAGGACTTTTACTTTGCAGCAGTAACTCTCAAAAGAATTCGTTTTTATAAATGCATTTTTCACCTTTAGTAAAAGCACTCCAAAACCCATAAAATACTGTGCTCCCAAAATTCTTATAAAAATAAGAGGTTTGCAATCAGGTATACTTGATTTAAGGATAATGAAGCCAGTTTTGTGGGCTGCAGAACCTTATAAATCTTTTCTGATTTCTTTTAGGGTAGAGGGAAAAGGGGAATTGTTGAAGGAAAAGATGATAGATTACATTTGCCTGTGGGTAATAAGACTTCCTGCAAGGAGAAACGGCATACTCTGAAAAATTACATGCAGTTTGAGGCCAAGAGAGACATACAGAATCTAGTCCTGCTGAGAAATTTCAGCTGCCACAAAATACTGATAAAAAAAATGTGTGAGGAAAACAGGATGAATTCGCACTATTTTTCAACATGCTTTCTTTTACTGATTTGCTTAGCTTAAACAGTAGGCCAAACCAGAATTTCTTCCTTCTGCTTTGCAGAAATTCATCCGTCTTGCATCATGAATGTCAACAGAAGAGGAAAGTGATAGCCAAACTGCACGGAGAGAATGTCAAAATATCAAAAACACAGCACAATTGCAATTAAAAAAGCGATATAATGGGACTATATCTGAACAAAAATATTGGGTATATGTTTCAAAATATGTTTATAAGAAACTAAATAAACATGGGTGGCTGGCAATGTAGGCAAAAAGAAACACAGCATGAAATATTCAATACAGACCACACTTTAAGAAGTCAGCAAGACCCCCCCCTTCCCCTCCTCACCCCCCACCTCTCCCCTTTCTTTTGACCAGATGCTACTGTTAAGGACAGAGTGTTGGTTTTGCTTCTTTGTATTTTAAGGCAGAGATAAAAGAGGTTCAAGGTTAAGATCAAAGATGTTTAAAGTTTCCTAACTTGTGGGTGGCTGACAGTTAAGTCTGGCAGTTCCATTTGTATGCAGTGAGGTGGAGGTATACTGGTCCAAACTGGTTGTGTGGTCTGGCGGTCAGGCTGAAAGGGGGAGGCGACTGGGAGGGAAGGTACCTCGGGTAGACCACAGGAGGAAGAGGACAGATGAAGGAAAGGGGTGGACTAGGGGGGAGGAGTGGAGGGTGTTACTAGGGGGGGATGACTTAATGGGGAAACTGGAAGCACCAGACAAGCTGTAAAGCCTGTAGTATCCAACCAGAGGAGTGTGGACTGTGTGTTCAGGGAAAGGTGATAAAATGGTGTGCTAATTGTGCAGAGGTGTGCCCACATCTTTAGGGACACCCATTCTTGCAAGAATGTACATAAAGTGTGCTTCATCGGTAATTCCACCTGAGCCTGGGATAATTGGAGAGAGGTATTTCCAACACTACACAGCTGTCCTTTTCTATTCACAAAGCTGAGATTAACTCCATCAAACAATGATATTTTGGCTGCATTAAATCAGTTGAAGTCCCACCACTGACTTTAGAGGATTTGACATTTTCAGGTAGTGGGATTTTTGCACTTCTACAGGTGATAGTCAGGAGTCAGCAATAGAGATCAGAATGAGCATTTTATGTAGCACAGTTTGACATACTCAATAGCCACAACACACTAGCTAATCTCATAATTAAATACCTGCAGCCTTCTGAGGCATTTCCTATACTTGAAAGGGTATTTGATGAGAGTGTAACTCCTCTCTTCTCACACTGAAAAATACAACTTGTCCATATAGTGATTTAAGAATTTAAATTTTATGTGTCACGGAGAAGCGGCTATTAGGATCCTCCCAGAATACACCCCCACAGCGACTGCCCCCCTCTTGACCAGAACCTCCTCCACCCTCTCCTTAAGAGAATCAAAATAGACACTGAATCAAAGCTATGCTTTACTGCAACACAATTCAGAAAGAGCCAAAAACCTGGTCTGCTGGAGAAAAGAAATGAAAAATCAAAGTGTTAGTCAGCCAAACCCTCCCTTGCTCACCATGTACCCTTCCTTTCCTACACACTTGTTTTCAGGCTAAGAATTCTTAGTGGAGGTTTTTTGAGATGCAATAACCTTATAAAACTCCCTTAGGATCCACAGAAATATTACCACCTTTCTCTGAAGTCTCCTTCAAGAGATACTCACCCTAGCTTAGGAAACTCTAGAAATTTCTCTCAGCTGAGCATGCTCAGCTGTTCTCAAAGGAAGTGCATTCTCCCTTCCTTCTGGAAAGCTCCACCTGAACAAGGGCTACAGGGGCCAACAAGGGAATAAATGACTTTTCTCCCTGCCTCCAAGCCAAAATATAACATACAGTAACATTCAGTAAAGAGTAAACAATCAAATCACAAAAATTGTACTATCAATCACATCATCCCAGAACATCAAGAGTCACAACTTATATCACAGTTCATAGATCAAAAGCATCACAATAACGTAAATTTTTCTTCTTTGTAGTTTTAGGAACTTCAGGCTATTTTCTAAATTGACCTAAGTATTACTTCAGCATAAGCTAACAAGATATTGAGTGAGAATTCATTAGCAGCTGGCCAAGTGTTAACAGTCCATCAATCATTTTTATTTCTTTACTGTCAGCAATTCTAATTTCAACTCTTGAAAAAATTTGTTTTAAACTGTGAAATATATCACATAAAATAGTGACACTTGATAGTGTGTTTTTAGATTCTCAAGCTTTTTGTGTAAAAGTCACTTCAACAAATAATGAAGTCATTCTTTCTTTATAACCTTGAAACCCAATTACAGAAAAATTGTGGGCGGGGGGGAGGTAGGGGGGAAAACTGCTTCGACTAGAGCAGATGAACAAACTAGAATCTATTCCAGAACAAATCCATCAGTTTGTACCTAAAGCTCCAGTAAAAATCCTGGAAGAACTGAAAAGATCTTTTATGTCTTGTCTTTATATGATTTCTGCCCAACAAAAAGCAAATACATATTCTGGGTTGTTCTTATATTCCAGTCAGTGAAACATCAACCCGTCGCTATAAAAGGACCTTTCAGCTGACCACAGGAGTCACATTTTCGGCCTACCCCACAGTGCCCTGCTCCAGTTTTCACGGTGCTAGTTTTGCAGACAGGCTTTCACGAACTGCTTTTCTACAAGCAATCAACCTGACAGTTAGCAGAAGTTCATGAAGCACTACAATTAGTAGCACTGCAATTAGTCACACAAAATCACATCATCACCCTTGCAAATTCTCTGCTCTTTTGGCATACCAGATTTCAGGAAAGGGCACAATGTGACAGGGTCCTGGGGTAGAAGAGGACTAGCTTTTTCTTCCACATGATTGTAGCAGAAGCGCACTCAATCTCTAAAGCTATGTTTACTATAGCTTCCAGTTTATTAGAATAGAAAGATTAGAAAGTTGAACACAGTAACTATCGGAGAAAGAAAGCTCAGACAGCCAAGTGACTCAAAATCTGTGAAAATGGTTACCTTCCCCTCATCTGTATCCTGCTACAGTGGGTAGCTTACTCTTTTCTTGCTGCCTAGTCCAACACCTTGCAACAGCTTTCTGGCTTGCAGCAATCCTAAAGAGTCTCCTCTAAAAGTCCGGGAAAATTTCCTCCTGCAGCCCTGAGGTGAGGCTTGGCTGGAGGTCTGCTGCCCAGGGCAGCGCAGGCCTGGGGCAGGCTCCTGCCGCCCAGCCGGGCCCGCTTCCTCACTCCTGCATACGCTGAAGGCAGGAGCGGCCTCCAGGACCTCACCGAGCTCCCTCAAATCCAAAGTGTGCCAACCAGAACAGGTAGGTCAATGCACCCTGGTTTTAAACCAAGGTGGTATGAAGCGCATAGAGAATACATTGAGAGCATAAACATTTAACAACGAAATCATGAATGGCTGAGTGTCCAGCTGACAGGTCAGGCAAAGTTTCATCTGCCTGAGAAAACATCAGGTAAATCATTCCTCCGACCAAAGTCAAAAGAAAGCAAAGTGATATTCCCTCTTATATAAGACCACTAAGAACAGTGGTACTAAGTGTAATGTTAAGTATTATTTATTAGACTTTATATTAACACTGGGAAATTATTGTGGATTTCTGCCATGCAAACTCTAGAAAGATGTGGTTGGTTGTTTTTTTACAGTGCATGTCAACTTTCTTCAAAGAAAAATGTTAATATGAGAGAACAGCTCACATATTGCATTACAACCATACAATTTGGTTGCTAAAGTTTTAATCTTGTACAGCAAAATTCCAATTTATTTCTTATACTTGAGTTCCAGTTCATGAACAGCTTATAGGATGTAAAATTGTTAGGTATACTCTAAAATATTAAATTTAGATAAATCTTTCTAATGCAGTTATAAATTTGGCAAGGTAAAAAAGGAATCCTGCTGATACAATAAGCTGAATCACTGTTAAATGTACCACTTTAATGCAAAGAGCTCATGTGGAAACAAGCTCTTAGTGTGTATATAAGTGTTAATAGCTTATTTTGTATATTGAGCCTTCCATAGATACAGAAGGCAAAATTATAGAAGGGACAGTTTATTATCTGTACATAACCCAGGAGTCCAAAAGCCCCACCAAGTTTCGGTCCAGTTTTCATCACTGCATATGAAAAGCATTCGCCACTACAATTCTACACTTATCTGGGAAAAAAAGCAATTTGTAGTTAAAAAATGCGCAGTGAATACTGGGAATATTGCTTTAATAAAAAGCCTAAGCCAATAATCAGTGGGGCTAGAAGGGACCTCATGGTCCCTTTTTCCATCCTGACCACTCTGAGAAAGCACATACATTCCTAGAGCTGCCCAAACAGATGTTTGTGCAACTCGTCTTTAACTGTGTCCATAAACTAATCTCTGAGGCCTACCAAGGTAACCTGTTCCACCGTTTACTCATATGGTTCATTATTTTAACCTAACATTGCACAAATTTCACCTTTTGAAAATACATTCGTCTTTCTTTTAACAGATATGGAGAGTAACTTAATATACACCTTATGAAAACCCCTTCTGTTTCTGAAAACATTCCTCCATCTTTTCCTTTCTAAATTACACAAACTCAGTTAAGTCAGCTTCTTACTACTTCTATATTCTCATATCCTTGCTTCATCCTGCTCCTCTTACAAGCCCATGCTATTCGTAACCTGTGATGCCCAAAGGTACATACTGAGCTGAGCCCTACCGATGGTTGATTTCATCTGTAATTCTCCCAATGCCTTACAGACAATACCACTGCTAAGCCAGAAATCTTGCATTTTTATTTATACAGCTGACTTCTTCCCAAGGGTAATTATTTGCACTTGTCATTTAAACTTGCAGATTTCTGACAATTTCTCCAAATTAAAAAAAAAAGGAGGGAGGGTATAGGATGCTTTTACTGCCCTAGAAAACACAACTCTCACCAGGGTTGCATCGTTCATTTCCCTTAATACTAAGTTAACTATGATTCTCAAGTCTGCCTATGAAACAGTCCTCTCAGTGTGAAAAGCTGTGCGCAAAGTTACATCATGTCTACTACTTTCCTTTTAACCACTAGCCAGACAAGCCATTAAAGAACTAGATGCATTTGACAAAACATGTTTCAAGAACTCAGGCTCACTGTTTATCACCACCTTCTTATCCTGATTATTTTTAGGAAATGAACATTTAAGGACTTCCTGCAGCTTCTTCCTGGTTAACTAAGTTACACGGACTGATCTATTACGTGCAAATATTCATTCCTCTTTTTTTTTTTTTTACCATCAAGGTGAAGAGTTCAGAAACTCCTTTCTTAAACATTCTTCAAGCTATTTCTGGCACCTATTTCACTTTGTCTTATTAACTGCATTAAGTGTTTATTCTCAGCTGCCTGAAGCAGGTACAAAAATGGTAGTATTTTTCATTTATTGTCCCCCATTTAGAAAGGTCTTTACTTTCCTTCATAGTTCCTCTAATTAACAACAGATTAATAGACACTACTCTTCCTGCCTTTTGCAACTCCTAGTGATTTCAACTCATTCTCTGCCATGGCTTTTTTGTCTGTGTCCACAATCAATGCTTTTTATTTACATTGCATCTCTGTTTTATTTTCCACTCATTGAAAAGCTTCTGATGCAGGCAAGTCCGTCTCTTTCTATGCTTTCTTGCTTTGTCTTTATTGTGATGTTTTTAATGAATCATTTTTCTGTTTCACTTGTAACCTTTAGAATTATGTTTCTTTCTTTCTCATAGTATTTTTCACTAAATTACTTCCAATGCTCAGATTTCCACCCTTTTCTTCACTATTAAAATTCACTAGTTACTTCTCTATACAAAAACTCGTTGGAGTGTGCCTTGCTCTATTATTTTTGCAATAGAATGTTATTTGGACAAAGGAGCAAACAGCCATTCTGACCTCAAAACCACATACAGAAGTATGCATCTAGCCCACAGCCATACCTTACAGAATGCAGGGGAAGGAACAACTTTCACAGACAGATGGTGGCAATGTGGCGCCCACAGGAGCACCATATTATAAGGGTGTCCCAAGCACAGAGCTAGACCTCACAGCAATGCCATTACACTATTTTCAAACTCCTCCTCGTTTACTTCCTCCTGTCACTGAAGATTCACTCTCTGAAGAAACACACGGACTCACAAAAATAAACTAAAGAATAAAAAAAAAAAATTAACACTTCCATCCTGAATTAGTGGTCAACGCAAAAAGCTAAAAAACACTCCTCCTGGTTATTTTTTCAAGCTCCCTATTTTAATTAAGCTGTAATAATTGCGTTTGTAGTATATTTGGGTTTGTAGTAGCATTCCACTGGAGCTGTACCAAGTGTCAGGTGACCCTGATAATCATTGAAGCTATTAGATAAAGTACAATCATACAATATTTTAGGTTAATATTGATGAAAGCTACAAAGAAAAACTAAAGTAGTTGGAAGGCTTACTACTTGCTTACAATTCTATCAAACATTTATGAAAGGCATTAACAACGCTACAGACTAACTGGAAAACAGACATACAAGAATCAAAGCACAACATCAGAAACGAGGAATACAGCTGACTGCAAATCCTCCACAGAAATCTTTCTTCTGTCAAATTTTGCCAGTTTTTCAAAAGCAAAATGCTCCACGGAGACAGAACAAGCACAACTCTGACAAAACTCAGGCATGTGCCCTGCCAGCTCTACAAGATGGCCTTGGAACCAAAATCGGTAACTATCAGAGCTGCTGCTCCCAGTCTGTTCTGGGAAGAGCTTGGATGTACCAGTCCTTGCGCAGTCTTGCTCTACAAAATATTCTGTTCTTACGGTTCAGACAGGCAGGTGTCCTGAGGACCACAATAACTACAGAGCCAAGCAGCCTAAGAAACTGGCTGCCTTACCTGGGGCTTATTCAGATTTTGCATGCTCATTCGAATAAAACAGCACAATCTAGAACAAAACTTCATCTCTCATCTCAACAATCTGGTCAGCTGCTCCACAGCTGCTCAGGAGTGGACGGGTGTAAAACTGATAATAATCTTGGCAGTACCAGTCTGCATCACCTAAGACATCCCAATGTATTTCATTTCAAAATCTGGCTTTCATGTGTGCACAGCTGAGCACAGGAGGTGGCTGGCAGAATCCAAAGTTTGCCAATAACTTGGAAGCCATGAAATAAAAATCCCATTTCCTAGCCAATTGTAGCAAGGATCAAAAATGTCATTATGAACTTGCCTCCTTCAAAAGTGGCTACAAGCTGCCATATAGCATTTCACGATTCCTGTACCTAGTCATTATTTGGTTTCATTTCGTTCACTTTTTCTACCGGAACTTTGCAAAGTTTTCATCTATTTCTCTTCCTTATTATTCCAAAGAGTAGATTGGAAGCATCATTCCCAAACCAAAACAGCTCCTGCTTGTGTGAATATGCTCTCATGTACACATTGTCCATTTGTGCACGTACACAGTTATCATTAACACACACAGCACGTTAATCATACAGTGCTCTTTTGCTGCATAAAGGGAAAAAAAAAGTACTACTCAGGTTTCCACAGAAGACATTTACCTTAGGCTCCAGTTTTGTTTTCCATTAACCACTTCCAGGGTGTATGTAATGACTATATATCTTATATTCTTCTATTTATATGGTATTCAAATTGATTATTATTCTTCATTTCTCCTGCAAAGTGTTAAATGTAATCCTTACGAAAATGGAGGGAGGGATTTCTT
This sequence comes from Coracias cyanogaster, assembly GCA_033124195.1. Lineage (NCBI taxonomy): Eukaryota > Metazoa > Chordata > Aves > Coraciiformes > Coraciidae > Coracias > Coracias cyanogaster. The sequence continues at coordinate 14,664 of JAVSBS010013244.1, forward strand.
TACCAGTTACCTCCTTTTGCAGACTGATAATTCCTCCTATACAATATTATGGTGTTGAAAAAATTAGAAGCATCACTACTTGATAAAAAAGATAATCCTAGATTATTCCTGAGAACAGCCCCTAGTTAAGTAGCTGGCTTATCCTTTCTTTCCATCTTCATACAAATGTTCTTTAATTTTTCCTACTGATAATGAAACAATGGTTAAAAGTAATTAAAATAACCCAAGATAGCAAGGATTTTCCAGTAAATAGAGTAATTAACTTTATTTAATGTATTCTACTGAGCATTGCAGCTGTCTGAGACATTTATTTTCTTCACATATTCAAACAGAAAGAAGTTGTGCCAACTGGCAACACAGGCTTAGAAGCAGTTCTTAGGAAAAGCTGATCTTGAAAGGGCTTTTTTTTAAAATTAATTAATATGACTGTGAGGGTTGGATTGTTGTTTACTTTTCCAGACTTCTGATGATACTCATTGGTCACAAATGCAAGACACAAAAGAATATTCTTCCTTTTTGTTTTTAGCTAATTAAGAAAAAGAAGGGTAACACATCAGACAGAGAAAGAATAACAGGAAGTTAATCCAGGAAATGAAAGTTAAAATAAAAAGAAGTGTCAATAAATGCTGTTTATGACCACAGACAAAGATCTGGTTTTGTTCTTTATGGTATGTTTTCATTTTCTTTCAGAAAGAAAATGAAAATGTGGAATTTGGATTTAGATCCTTAGGTCTCCAATCTCTTTTAAATCACTCTTTCAAGATCTGGCTGACAAAAACAGATAAAGACAAAGCATTAGAATTTTTTATGCAATAGTTCTATGATACAGTACCAATTTCATCAAGAGTAATCATAAGCTTTTTCACAGAAAATTCCATTGTTCATTCCTTATAAAAATGGCCAATAGAAGTTAGGCCAGAAATTAAGTTGAAAGGGCAGTTGCAAT
>JAVSBS010013244.1:15709-44577 GCA_033124195.1 Coracias cyanogaster
TAAGTTGAAAGGGCAGTTGCGATCTATGCAGATATCTCCATTTCTATCAGAGAAGTCACCTCTGGTTCTATAAACTAAGAACTGCAGCATCTCACAGGCTTCTGGCATACAAATACCTTACATGGGAGTACAAGAAGCAGCATTTGTTTTCAGCCACGCATTAGACCTCAACACTCCGGCTGATTAAATTCACAGGACAGCCTTTAATCAACCACTTCCCAAATGATTTCTACAGGAACTCGAGGTGTCATTCTAACTTTTGTTTTATACGGAAGATTACCCACCACAGAACTTAACTTTGTAACTACTCTCCCTTTCATCACCTCAAGATTGACAGAGATTATTCAAATTAAAGAAACTCTTTTTCCTACTTTATGTAATTTCTTGTCCTACCCTCATTACCAGAGTATCTTTTTATCTTCCACTAATAAGTAATGGAAGAATTATTAAAAGAACCTGGCAGAGACATCCCAGAAGCGGCACAAACTTTGGAACTTAGTCAAATGTTTAGAATCGCAGACTCCACATACTGAAGTCAGCAGGGACATCTGGAGATCACCCAGTCTAACCTACTGCTCAAAGCACGGGCAACTACAGCCATGTTCATTTGGGTTCTGGATGAGAACTCTACAACTTCTCTGGAAAATCTGTTCCAGTGTCCAACCACCCTCACAGAAAAAAAGAAGTTTCTTCTTGCTCAAATGCAATTTCCTGTATTTCAGTGTGTGCCCATGGCCTCTTGTCCTGTCACCAGGAACCCCTCAGATGTGTCTAGTTTGGTGTTCTTTTACCCCCTCCCATCAGACATTTGTACACACCACTAAGATCCCCCTGGAGCCCTCTCTTCTCCAGGCTGAACAATCCCAGCTCTCAGCCTCTACTTGTATGGTTAATGCTCCAAATCCTTAATCAGCTTCACGGCTCTCCACTGGACCCCATCCATTACGGCTGTCTCCTTGGTACTGGAGAGCCCAGCATTGGACACAGCACTCCATATGCGCCTCACTGGAGCTCAGTAAAGGCAAAGGATCACCTCCTTGACCCGCCGGCTATTCTCTTTCTAACGGAGCCCAGGAGGCTATTGGGCTTTGATGCAAGAGCACATTGCTGGCTCATGGTCAACCTGGTGTAGGGCGTGGCCTTTCTCTTTGTCTGACTTCATGAGGTTCCTTGTCAGCCCTTTTCTCCTGCCTGCTGCAGTCCCTCTAAAGGGCAGCACAACCAGCTGGTGCATCAGCCATTCCTCTCAGTTTTGTGTTATCTGCAAGCATGCCAACAGTGCACCCTCCCATCACCCAGGGCATTAAGGGGTTAAACAGTACTGGATCCAGTACTGACCCCAGGGGTATATATACCAGCAGCTGCTGGCTGGCAGCTGGGCTCTGCTGCTGACCCAGTCCTGTGAGCACAGCACGTTAGCCAGTTTTCAACCTACCTCACTGTCAGCTTATCTAGCCCACATTTGATCCGTTTTTTTCTAGGAGAGACAGCATCCGACAGTCAGGCAGACTAAAATTAAGTTAAAACACAACTAGCGTGCTGTTGCACTGAACATGTTTGAAGATTGCACAGAGATCTTTAGGGCAGTCCAGGTTACAGACCTGGCAATTAAAAGATTTTTAGGAGAACAATTTAATGCATTTTAGATTTATTTAGAAAAAATAATATTTTAAAAAGTTGGATTTGGTCTTCATTTATCTGCAATATCAATCAGTTTCCTAAACTATCAATAACTGATCTTTTTAATAAGAATCATTACATAAACAAGCAGTAAATACCTTCTTGTAAGTAAAGACTTCCAGAAATGTGTTCCTAACATTTAGAAAAACGATCAGTCTTTAACATCCTCTAGAAAACAGGGAACTGGTGAAGAAAAACCTTACATAATGGACAACCATTTTCCATAAACTGTAAAAAAAAACCCTTGTAAATTAAACAGCTAGGTGGATGTTGAGTTAACAAATACTGTAGTACTTATTTGTAATGCTCGTTTATTACCATGATCAAGGATTTATTTAATCTTGGGGAGAAAAAAAATGCTACTTTATTGAAAGTTCCCTAAAAAAAAAAAAAAAAAAAAGAAAGAAAAATCAGTCTTCAGCAATCCAATGTATTTCCAGTCCTGTCAGGTATACCAAATACAAATTACTGACTATTGTACTGAATCATCCTCTACAGAGCCACGAGTCGCTCATCACGCTACATTACTTCAATGCAAGGCCTAAGTAAAGATCCGATTAATCCTGAAATAGCTTGGCTCAGAACCGCTAAATGAAAAACAAGGCTTAAGAACAGCAAATCTTTCATTATTTTTCTCTAGCTCATGTGCATAGATCCCAATGTATTGAAAATTCTGTACAGCCATCCATACTCCGGTAAATTTAACAGCAGCTTATTTTTCAACTGTAAATCTATTTGGGGAACTCACTAGACTACTTTTGTCTTTTAAGCACATTTAAAATCTCCATTCTGAACAGATCATATCTAATTTCCTGATGAAACTAAATGTTTGACAGAAGTTAACCTTTATAAAAATAATTTTCAATTACACATAGTGCATATAAAACATAAGAAAACCCACTGTAGGAGTGTTCAAAGTCAACAGAACTCAATATTCAGCCAGTGTCAACACAGAACTATGAAAACTACATATTTTCCTGCATAAATACCAGCATAATATGCCATATGGGCATACCAATTTTACTGGAATAAAGCTTTTTTTTGAGAACATAATACTTGATAAAGTCATTAAAATAACCCTGAATAAGAAAAATCTGAGTGACAGTTTCTGCCCACACATGGAAATTTTTATAGTTTACATTTTGCTATACTTCTTGACTCCTCTGGAATAGCAGTTTTTCAAAATGCTTGGATAGGACAATAAACTAAGAGTATTTGAATCCATTTTTTGCACCAGAACACCTGAATACAAGTTCTGTTTGTTCATGTTCCCATATAGAAATACAGAAAAAAAAAAAACCCACCTATTTCAGCAGATCAGCTAGTTCAAACACTTGCATGAATAACCAACAGCTATTCTGTTCTTGAAGACCGTAACATGGAATTTCTTCAAACTCCCTTAGTCTATTCTGCCAAGTTTGGGCTCAGTTCTTTAACTAGAGAGCAGTTTACACAAAACTCTACAAGTACTTGTTAGTGAAAGAAAGTAGCAGTAACCAAGAAGTACAAAGTCAAACACTTGCCTATTCTTAGCTCCCTGGACACCATTGGCAACAATTTGGAGCATCTGATATTGAAGTATATTATTGAACACATTACATAGTTAACATAACTCTAAATAGTTGCTGTAATCTTCAGCTGCATCATGTGTGACTGTTTGGAGTCATTTTCATTATATGGAGAAAGTTAGAGCCACATCAAGCTAAATAAAGGTACAAAGCTGTATATGAAAAAAAGCATTTCTTCAGTCATAGCTCTTCGATTCTTTAATTAATGAGCTGATTTATCAAACTGGCAGATTCACAATCTTATGTAGCCATTTCACTGGAAGCTACAATTAAACCATATTTTAGAGCTCGGTAAAAAAGATGTACGCGCCTTAGCAGAACGGGCAAGGTCCTTACAGCAGTTTCACCATCAACAACAAAAAAAGGACAAACAACATGAAAAAGGTAAAATACACATATTACGTATGTATCAACATGCTATCTGTAGACTAGTTATAATACTTTTGATATCTGGCAAGAAGTTCTCCTATAAAAAAATTTTAGCACACATCACCGTAGCAGTTTCTATAGAAAAGCACACAGTCCATGGCAGGTACTGAGATGAGAGCATTTATCATTACTTTAAAATTTAAATGTATTCATGAAGAAAATTATATATACCAAATACATTTCCAGCATAGTATGAAAAAATACTCCTATTAGATTGCTCACGATACCCCCAACTCCAAAACGTTAATGCAAATTAGCCCTAAATTAATGAAACTTTAGAAGTGGCAAACACTGTGTGTTCTGGAATTGCCTGTGTTCTCTGAGGGCTGACAGGAACAGGTCAGGTGAACCCTTATGTGAATGAAGATGATAAGCTTTACCATAAAGAGCTGTGGCAGACATCAAAAGTGTCTGGAGCTTTTCAACAAATTTCATTATTTGATTCATGCAATGTGAATTTTCTCTGGTAAGAAATACCATCTTGTGCCCTAATTTCTTATTTATGTAGTACCAGTCTTTTCATATACATATTATGAACCATCAGTAATCTACTTTTCTGCAGGTATAGCACACAGGTAATTAAGAGAAAATAGCTCCAACAGCTGCAAATAATCTAACAACCAGGCAATTCTTTAAATGAAAAATATGAAACATTCTCTTTTTAAGTTGAACAAAATGTCTCCTTCAATCTGGACTAGATCTTTTGAAGGAACTCTCACAATTTCCAGAACTACCAAATATGTTCCCCCTGAGCACTGAAATGAAAAATCCACTGCTCAGAGCAAGATTAAGTAGCTTAAATGCCAGATACACTGCACCACTGTGATGATAAACCAAAGTGTCTTGTCTTCCCTCTATCCAGGGAAGCATTAAGAGTCTTCATCAGGAAGCCATAAAGTACAAGTTACATGAAGTTTGAGGTGTCCGTATACTTCAAGTATCTATATGTCCTTTCACTCTAGGAAGAGTTAAAACAGCAATAAAACACTACACAAAATGTTATCAATCACACACAGTCTCTACATAGAGACAGTGGGTCAGACCTTAAGCTGTTGTTGAAGAATCCTCACTACAGGGATAAAGCGAGGCACTAGCTCTCCACAGCACTCAGATTTATGAGTTGAGACAAAGGGTAAGGCCCAGAACCATACCATCAATAGACAACATTCCCGGTTTTCCACCTATTTTCTGGTTTTGGATTTCCAATGCTCAGGTTCCAGTAGGTGAACAACAATTACAATCTGAAATCCATACAGACACAACTGCACAAGTCTAGAGTGTCCACTGATTCAGCTTTCCTACAGCTGGACCTTCCGCATGGCTACAGCAGGCTCTGTACAGTGTACCTTCTCTTACAGGGCTCAGCACAGCCCAGCTCACTCCCTGTCTGAGGTGTGCCCCTGCTTTTAGGCATTCTAGCTCCTAGTCTTATCCTCACAGCACTTCAGCTTATATGCTCCAATTCAAATATGTCTCAAATCCAAATGTGTCTCACATCCCAAAGTTGTGGACACAAACCTGTGGTGAAGCAACAGGCTTCAGAGACCCTCCAGGGAACCCAAAGAGATGAAGCTCCAGCAGCTGCCTTCTGAGTGAGATTGAAGTATGCCCTGCATGCAATACAGATGCTTCACTATCTCCCACTATCTCCCTTGCAGCATCACTCCTGGAGCAGTCCAATGCTGTCTGCCACAAAGCAGATGAAATTTATAGTCAGCCTCAGCTTGTCCTGCCCTTAGGCTATATGGACAGTCAAGGCTTCTGTATCAGTACCCGCAGTATAACTGTGTACAACGTGGTCAACTTCAGTCCACTTCCTGCTCTGGCCTCAAGGTAAAACGTATTATTAGTCTCTTCCCATTTTCTTAGATTAAGAGCCTAAAAGCACGGCTGGTGTGCGAAGGGATGGCTCAGCTCTGCCCCACGCCACCGTACAGCGGTGTCACCCACGGCACAGCTGTGCTACAGGGAGCAGCAGCAGCTGGGGCACAAGAAGCACAGGGATGTCCAGAACTGAAGATGAAATTATTGAGTTGCTGCTAGTTGGCACAGTCACATATTTCTGTGAATTGTGTGTAGAATATTTAACAAGAGAAATTGTGTGGCACTGATATGTTTTTCAAATCTGTAGGAAGTTGGCTAGTGCATTTAAAAGAAGAAAAGAATATTGTTTTTATAACTATGTTTTCAGATCTCAATGTTTCAGATTTTCCTTAGAAACTACTTTTAAAGCTAGAAGTCTTGAAAATACGTAAAAACTTGCAAAACTACAATGAAAATGAGAAATATTTTACTGACAATATTTGACCTAAAGACTTAGGTAATTTTAACATAAAAACCCAATTAAGAAACAGAAGGTTCTGAAATACACAACAATAACAAAAAAAATGAAGTATACAGCCCAGTATGTATACCTGTGTTTGTATATACACACACACACACATATATACAAACACACATATCCAACTAATACCCAAAATAAGATGCAGAACTAATATAGTCCAAACATCATGAAACATTCCAAAAGTAAATAAACTTTAATTCAAGAAAGCAGCTATCATACCCATAGTATATCTGACATTTCTTTACCAACATATTTTCAGCCTTGTCTGATCTTTATTCAAACCCAGAGGTGGGTGCAGAATAATCTTTCAGACATACCCTCCCTATTTAATGATGGCAAAGAAAGCACTGCCTGCAATCACCCTAATTGCTGCTCACAACAGCCACTTTAAGCCACACTCAATCACAACTCTATTATCCTTTTTGATCAGCAAGGTAAGTGTATATCCCTACTGTGACTGGGAGTAAAAGCAGAGAACTCAAGAAACATGGAGTTAATATCGCTGCACTCCCGCGTATTCAATAACTTTTCATTTTAAAGGATGAGCAGAGACAAGACAAGAGCCTGTCATTAGGAAAATGCAAGTGCTTATTACTAGAACAAAATGATGGCTCCTATGGATACATTATTATCCACACACCACAGTACGATTCTGCATTGATAAGCTATGCAAATTTACAGTAGTAATTCCAGTTATTTGATGTCCTGAAATTCATATATATTCCTTAACAATATACGCCTAAGAATAAACTTCAGAGAGGATAACAATAGTACACAAATAATTCCAAAGTATCAGAAGAAAAATTGCTGCCTTCCGAAGAATGATAAACATATTTGCAATTCACTATATGTATGAATTACTTCATGAACGGGAAAACTTAAAGCTTCTTGGAGACGGAGTGGCTTTTCATTACTGTAGAGAACATTTTGCTTAATGTTCCATTGCATCACCTCACTGTGGTATCGCCTCTTGAAGAGCAGCCATTTACATAAAAGGCAGTAGCTGCTGAAAAGATGTTTCTTCCAGCTTGCAGTAAAAACTTTAAAATTTATCACTGACACCAGCAGGCCCTTGATTACACTTGATATCCTTAAGGCTTATTAGAGACTTTGAATAACTGAGAGGAAAAAAAAAAAACAAAACAAACAAACCACCACCAAAAACCACACCACACAAATTTAGGTACCATAAATCTATATTCCTTATGCTGTTTCAAACAGGGCTAAATCCTAAATTCCTGTATATTTGTTTAGGCACTGAGGTGTAGTTTCAAAAAAACGGACAATTCAGAACTTAACACAGAATTTAGGCAAAGTCCTTGGCGATGATCCTGTTTTAAAGCTGAACACTTGACCAGGGAGGTCACTTCTACCACCAGCACCAGACCCGTGGGCTTTAGAGATCCAGTGGATGTTCCCAGTGTCAGTGCAGCTCATACAGCTTCCCGGCAAACCAGCTGCTGGAGGAGGATTTGTGAAGGTGGCACTTACTGTGTGGTGTCTCTGAAGCAATGCAGCTCCCACTAGCAACACTCTGACAGGAAGAAGCCTTAAGAAAAGTAAATCGAAGCCTTTAAAAATGTAAATCAAAGCCTTAAAAAAAAAATTAAAGCCTTAAAGTAAATCAAGCCAATATACTAGCAAGAAATGACATGCATATATCCGGGGGGTGGGGGGGGAATCTTCTTAGCAGCTGACTACTACAACTCATGAGAGTGATTGAAAAGAACTGAAATGACAGCAGGTAGGCCATTTTGTGAACCGTACACCATAAGGACAAAGACAGGAGCAAAAGCATGCCCTTCAAGGAGAGCAGGCAAGTCAAACTTTGCACTGTCACATACAAGCTGTGGTACAGAGCCTCTGGGCATAGGACACAAATATACCATGAGAACACACATAGAAACTCACATGAGGTATTATGTGGACGGTGCAATTGCTTGTGGACTACAACAGTGTTCCCAAGGAGAGCGAGGGAATCACAACCTAGTCCTTAAATTGCACTATGCTAACAAATGGCTGGCATAATTCACAGTCCTAGTTTGTTGAAATTATTAATAGAAGAGCCCAGAAGACAGTGATAAATCAGCACTGTCTCCTGGATCTATCATCTATTCTTCACTGAGTTAGCTGTGAAATAAAGTAATGACATCTGATACTCTTCTCATGAAAAAACTTATTTAATCCAGTCTCAGTAATAGCCATAAACTCTTCTTGGTGAGAGTTTTTCCATTGAGATCAATATTAATTGTATAAGCAGATCAAGAGCACTATAAGAAACTGAAAGTTTTAAATTCATTCCTGTCGTTTAACCCTAGTATAACATTTCATAACTTCAAATCCTTTGTATTTCTTCCATTCTGCTTCCTTCATTGTCTTTGCAGACACTGTTCTGCAGCAAATTATATGACGCTTTCCCTTTTTGCCATATTCAAATAGCTGTTTCCTGACTTTCTGAAGTCAGTGGAGCAGGTTATGTATTCTTCCTTTCCCCTTAGTCTGCATTATGTAATCCTAAAACCATGATTACTTCTGAAATAGGAAAGATAATCACGATTTTGTTTCAAGGCTCCAAGAATTTAAGACCATTTGACTTACAATCACGTAGTTTTACTCCTGAAAATCACAGAATTCCCGTAACGCATTCCTGTCACATACCCACGCTGACCTTCAGGACTAACATGAGCTGCTATACAACACATCCTCCTCCATGCTTTGGCTACTACAAGTTAGAACCATAGAATCATTTAGGTTGGAAAAGATCTTTGAGATCACCCAGTCCAACTGTTAAAGCGTTGAATTCTTCCCTTGTTACACTTTCAGCCATTTAACAGCAAACCTGATCCGCCCTAAAACAGGCACAGCAATAGGCATCTGCTACAAGAAGGTATCCAAAGACTAACATTGCAAGCTAACCAGAGCTAAAGAAATCTCCCACAGCTAACCCATATGTAAAGCACCACCAGAAAAGTTTAAGATTCATGTTGCATTCAACAGAAACTGCAGCTAGATTTTGAGTGAAAATATGAAAGCATCTTTACCTCGTATAGGGACTGAAAGTGCAACTTGAGTTAACAGAAAATGAAATAAATCAGCCGTAAATTCCATCTGCCCCCCCAGTCAATAAAGAAAAAATATCAGAAAGTACAATATCTGCCAAATGAAAAAACACGATACGCATAGATTATCTTAGACCCTACACGTCATTATTCTAATGACAATAGGATCAGACAAAGAAAACAGTCTCATTAGAACAGCTTTGGACTGGGTTAACTAGTATGACTTACAGAATAGAAAGGAATTTCAGCTTCCCAAAAGAGAAACAAATAGCTGTACCATACAATTATCCTCTCAATGTGCTTGATGAATCATCTTGAGGTATCTTTAGATAAGAACAGTATGTCTAGAGACAATATTTCCAGAGGGAAAGTATGGTATTAACACCGTGTATCCATATTAATAGTATCCAAGTCTCTACTATTTTATCATTTAACTGCCAGACGTAAGAAGTGCCAGATCTATACTTGAAATCTTAGAGTTATTTTTAAAACACAAGCAAACTATATTCCTTTCCAAAACTTCACAGCTGAATTGGCCTATAAGCATGCCAGACAACCAGATCTTGGGATTTACCCCAGTCCTAACTTTCTAGCAATTAAGTTATTTTCACACTTGTAACTTGGTGCTCTTACACAGATCAAATGTAGTGGTGTGAACGCTCTACTTTAAAATGATAAACAAATGACTTACCTTTTAACAAATTATTAAATTGCTGCATTCTACAGGAACAGAGATTATATTTTTTAAAACTGGTCTAGGAAGTGACGTCACAAAGAAACTCTTGTGTGTAGCATCTGAAGGGCTACCTCTGTTCTGTACTAGTGACAGTTCACAATAAGCATAAAATAACTTAAACATGTACATTCTATCTGTAATACAGCATCTTCCACAGGCTGTATGATATAATACAATTCATACTCATTCTGGGGATCTGTATTTAGCTTTTTCTTAGATTTATGTAGAAAAACATTCCTTTCAGCCTTTTAAAGAGCATGTTGAGAAATACAGGTTAAAGTAATTTGCACTAATTATAGGTTAAATTCTAATATACACTAAAATAGGCTTTGAGACAGGCATTTGAAAAAGGAAGAAAGTCTGGTTACCTACATTGTTTATGTATTCAGAAAGCAGGTCTTGCAGAGCTTGCCGGATAGCATTGCACTCAGCAATGATGCGCTCTCGATGAAAATCACGTGTGCAGGAAGAATCAGCTAGCAACGCCGCTCCACTGATAATGGCTTCCAGACGTTTCTCCAGAGACGGCCTTATTTTCTCTTCATTCACTGTGAGAGGATCGAGGACAATTAAATTCTGGAAAATATTAGGAGTAGAGGTAAGATTAAAGTAGAGCCCAGTTAAAAGTTACTGCTTTACTTCTGACTTGTGTGAACTATGGTGATATTAGGCCTCATAGACTTGCAACGAGCCCTTTCCCCCTGAAGCATCCAAAATACTTCTGGCCATGGCAGATCCTGTTTTTCCAACTGGAGCTGTGCATACAGGTCATCTGCAGACAAAGGCAAGTTCTCTCTGCCATTCAGATCTCACTAGTTCTAAGCCAATATCCATGTTATCAAATCCTACTGGTCTGGACCCAGTGCTAAGGTGGTAACAGACCTTTCCTGCCAGAGCTTGTTCACACCTAAGCAGCTCAGAGAACAAGTAGAACAAGATCACATCTATCTGCAGGCTTTGTTGACATCTTATGAGTACAACTGCGTTGTCTATGTCTCTGAGCCCTTTCTCTGTTTCCTACTTCTGCTGCATGAGATTCAAGACTGTCATCTTTGGCTTCAGGCTCTCCTACACCTGTATCTGGCATTTCTCCTACAAGACATATCACTTCTCCTGGAAACAGAAATGCTGTTTGTCCACCTTTATAAATATGCATGTCCACTCTTTTCACCCTCTTTTGCAGAAGTAGAGAAGTTGGAGCCAGTTAAGAGCTACCTTGCAGTTACAAAAAAAAAAAAAAATCCCAATTTTGCTCTCCTGAAGAAAGAGAAGAAAAGCTGAGGTTTTGCCAGGGCCTGGCAGACCCTGCGATAAGGCTAAAATCCAAAGAAAAGAATCCTCGGTCAGGATGAAGATGGCTTGCTCTTCACTCTGAAATATCTCCACATACTCTAACCTCTTGCTGGCAGTGGATGGAGTCAGACTGGCTCTCCCAGGCAAGAGCATAGGAAGTTATTTTGCTTTTGCAGGCAACTTCTTAATTGCCAGTTCCTAAAGCCAGGCCTGACAGAAGCAGTAATTCAGCTCTGGATGTTGTCATCAGAAGCCTTCCTACTGCAACTAAAAGATTAAGACTCCAGTGTCCTTTTCTATAACAGCTACTTCCACAGAAGGAAGGAAATATACCTGAAGACTCTTTTCTGAAAGAGTGAAGGCAATAAGATACCATTTGTTCACAAGGATTACTTAGAGACATATGAAGAGCATCAGTACAGAGCATCCATTTTTTACTCTTTTCTTCTCTTTGCTGAGTTTCCTTACAGGAGTGAGATCATGGCTAAAAACAAAGGAAAAACTGCACCCAATTTACCTGGAGACAAGCTAAGGTACTACATGTCTCACACAACATGCACTGCAGGGAATTAGGGAAATAAAGTAATGGAAATTCCAAAGGTCAGGACATCCATTTCTGATGTAGAAGACAGGTAGGTTTGTGTTAGTGATTTGAAACTCTGTCTACCTCATTCACATTACAGTCCTTAATACCAAAGTGTTCTGTGGTACCTCACCTCTGCTGGAGTTGTGCCACTTGGTCATTATCCACAGGAGCAGCAACTTTATTGTTGCACTCCTAAAGTTCCTAAAGGTAAGCACCCTCAACACTAGGCTATATGTACAATATCTGTCATCATGTAAAACATTACCTGCCAAGTAGAATATTTCAGCATTACTACATAAATTAGCTTCATGGATTGTGAAAGACCAAGACACACCCGAAGGCTACAGCCAATTATCCATCTGGCTAGCAAAGTGACTGCCTTCAGATCTCAGATGAAACTCAAGTATTAATGTCTTCCTTTAGGAGACAGTTTGTAGGAAGTTCATGTAAAGATCAACAAATAGCACTGGCCAAAAAAAGCTGCTACAGTTCATCTCTAAGTTTAAAAAAAAAAAATCTAGGCAATAATAACCAGAAAAATATGACTTAAGATTCTGCCCACAAATTAAGTTCTACAAGCAATTTTATCAACTATTTATGATCAGTACATCTACATAGAAACGAAGATCCAATTTCCAACCAATCGGAAGAAATCTGATTTGAAACAAGCTGTTTGGTGGTTTGCTTTAACAGGCCTCAATAGTGGTTAGCTAAGGTCTTAAGCATAAGTGCACATTTAAAAGAATTTATTAGATCCCTTATGTTCTCCCTCTTTGGTCTTCTGATCCTTGAAAAACAGGGATCACAGATATCCCGAAACTTGTCTGTGTTTCCTGACATTTTTGACTGATTTACAGCATTCCCATATCTCATATGTAATTGCTCTGCTAGACAGTCATTAAAGGACCACATATGAGATGAACACGCTGACAGTAAGGCATGGAAGATCTGTATCATTTTGTGAGAAATATCCTTGCGTTCAGAAGATGCAAGATGAGTGAAAAGCATTAGATAGTCTGCACCTACATGCTCTTTTAACACCGATCTTAATGTGTAACATTACAACTTTGCATTTATTTATGATTGACATTGTAGTTATATGGAGCCTTTAAGAGGAATTCTTGAGAACCTACTGATTTAAGAGTCAGCTGCTCTAATTTTACTGGTGGTTTCCTCACCTATAAATCTGTAATAAACTTTCACATTGCCAGCACTGGCGAAGGAAGAATAACATAGAAAAACAGCTAGATACTAGATTGTTGAGTAAGACCCGTGATACATTTCCACACTATAAACATTTAATGAGATTTGTTCCCAACAGACTATTTACTACATCAGTCTATTTCATGGCACTGTATTTGCAACAAGAAGATAGAGCAAAGGTTCTTTCAGGTCCTTAGCCGACAGAACTGTACTGCAAAGAAAAGTGCAACCATCTAACTCATAAAATCATCTGAAGAAATTAAATGCTCTGTAAATTGAGCTTTATCTAACTCACACAGCTTCAATTCCTGTTCATGTTACCTAGGTAAAAATATATTTAAAACTCCATTAAAAAATGGCTTTTTACAACAGACTTCTCTGTTATTATGTTTCCAAACAAAACCAAAAGACATTTTTCTCCATTTTGTGATTATCAGAAATCCTAAGTTTTAAAACAATAATAGATTTAATTACATTAAAAATGAAGAAAAATCATTTACACTGCTTACATGCAGTGAAGATGAATTCATCTGCAGTCAGAAGATGCAATCCTTCACCAAATTTTGTTTAAAAAATGGTAAGTAAACCAGATAAGTAATAGCTCTCAGGTAAAGTATACCATATCGAGTTTCATTGTAATAAATTATGTATTACTCTCAAATGCTTCTTTTTTCTTCCATTTATTAAGAAAATAGATTAGAAACTGTAATTTTAAAACCTGGTGCGAGAAACAAGGAAGGATGACATGTAAAATGCAATTGTAGCCTGATCCTTTTGTGGGGGGGAAACCTGTCAGATTCAATATTGAGCAAGACTGAGTGATCTGTTTTGATCAATGAACTGCCACTACAAGATTTGTGTCATATTTCAATGTATTTCTCTAACCTTTCATTGTAAGTTTTAGACAAAATCTATTACCGTCAGTCGTAACACCAATTCTCCTAAAAAATATATCAATATTGCAGTTCTGAGGCTGAGATCTAAGAAGTTTGAGAATTCACAACCAGAAAGACCCATGTCTGCAAACACATTTAGAAACTCCCATTCCTTTTGTTGATCTGGGCCTACATCAGCTACACCAGATGAGGAACATGGTCTGTAATCTCATCTATGGAAGGTCTTTTACCATTTTTGGCAGGACAATGAAAAATAACACTGATAAGATCCAGAGCAGCCATGAGAAAAAGGAAAAGCTCTAAACAAAAGCATACATCAGGTCAGGAGTAGAAAAAGGACTGAATTTCTGCAAGTATCTGCTTAAAAAATGGAAGTAGGACCACACAATTTATGAAAGCATATTGGTTACAACATTTAACGGTAAGCAGAAAACAATTAGATTTCTAAAGCCTTCAATTATATAAATTATATCATGATTCCAATGACAAGTTTTGGAGTAAAGGACTTCAACTTGCACTGTACTAGTCAAACGCAGTCAAGGTAGCAGTGATCACCAGCACGTGACAATCACTGGTAGCTGTAAACTGCACTCATGGATTCTGCTCACTTATTCAAGGACGTGTCTGTCTCTATCAAGAGTGACACATTTGGAACTAATTCTTCCCTGTTCTTTGAAGGAAGTCAATTATTGAATATACTTGAAGACTTAATTCCAAACTCCTTTGAAGGAAGTGATCCCTCCCAATGAAATGATTTAGAGTGATATTACTTAGACTAGGACTAAGCAGAGCATCCATTTCTAATGCCTTTAGGTCCGTCACTTCTGATTTATTTTTTTTCAATGAAATAAACAATTTTTCCAAAAACACTGCAGTCTAGCAAGTTTACGTACCTCAAGCTCATCAAGTGCACTTCCAAGATGAGCTGTGTGAGATGTAGGTTGTTCCGTTTTATTTCCAACTCCTTGGGAAGCATTAGAAATTATATCGAGAGCATTCTGTATTTCATTGCAAATTGAATCCTTGCTGGCTGTAAGGGATGCAACGTCTGAATGTTCCAAACAAGCCGAACATATTGAATGCAGGAGAGATGAATTTTCCTTCAGGGATGCACGTGCTGCAGCAATTTCATCTCGCTGATTGCTAGATTTCAAATCCTGTCAGCAAAAGAGCATGCTGTTTATTTCCAAAAGCACTTCAAAACTTCAAAACTGACAAGTAATGTGTAAACAATTTTTTTCTCTCTGTATTCTGTTTAACAAAACATTGAGTTAAATTCATCAAAGATTGTGAAAATGGGCTACATCAGTACTTACAATTGAATCATCTTTATCTCTCGAGAAATGAACAAAGTCTGTGTATAACAACCCCAATTTTTATTCTGTCTTATAACCAGCACCATGACCTGTTCACATTTTGCTTGTTTTTAAGCACAGTTTTCCTATGGGAAAAGTGGCCTGGAAATTAGCTGGTTTTCCACCCAGGCATGTCTTTCTTCATAAGCAATAGAGAAGGACAGAGGTGCAGACAGGGTTAAGCAAGGAATTCTGTGCTGCATCCGAACACATTTCTTGTGTTCGCTTCCTTGCCCCACCAGCATACATCCTGAGCATATGGGACAAACATAGAGTCAACATCAGGAGGGTAAGGAGCCTTCTGTCTCATCCTCTTTTACACCAGATACTCTCCTCTCTCTCCTTCTGCATCTTGTCCCTCTGCAAAAAAAACCTAGCAGATACTTGCAAAATGTCTTGCGTGAAGGAGACAGCTAAACTCAGGGGAAAAATAAAAAAGGAAGGGGAGGGAAAAAACTACATCAGAACAGTAAAGCCTGGGGCACCAAATTCAAGTGATGAGAAGAGGCACAATGAAGCCTCAACCACAAAATGCATACAAAAATGCTTGCAGCCTGCTCTAAAGCAAGCTGAAGTCTTTCCAATTATTTTCCTTTGCATTGCATCAGTCTCTACATGCATTATTTACAAAAGCATCCCAGTATCTTCTTCTTACTGCATGAAGTTTATAAGTTTATGGCTGAAAAAGAGAGCATTCAATATTAAATGAACCATTCCTGTGTTTTTAAAATCTCATTTACTGCAAGATGTGCATTGGACATAGAACTGCATCTTATTTCCTCAGGCCAACTTGGACATCTCAGAGATACAGTAAAAAAAACAAAATGAGAGAGTGCTTAAAACAGCAGCAGACAATGGTTTAACCAGCTGATCACCTACATTGGAAAACTGAGTTATTTGCTTGGGAATAATACTTAACATTTTTACATTGTCAATGAACCAATATATAAATGAATCACCACTGTTCGGGAATGACTTAAACACCCAGTGAGCTCAAATCCAAATACTAGGGCACCTCCAACCTTGGTAAAGCATCACAATTTATCCAGTGCACTCTCAGCAAAAAGTGTCATTTATTTTTAACCACAGACTCTTGTTCTAATTAGTGATTCTACCTTTCCTGCAATTAAACAGTAAGACAATAGAATGCCCTCTTTTCTCCTGTGCTGAAAGGAAGTTACAGACCTAGATATACAAGGGTAAGTCAATACAACACTTGAGTCTAGCTGCCTTTTATTCTTAATCACTTCTTTCTTTGTTGCATCATATGCAAACAACCAAACTCAAGAAGTACTTCCAAATTACTTTTTCCCTCTAAAATAGTATTGTCTAACCAGGCGCAAGGCTTTCATAAGAAACTGGCAAACCAGTAGCACAAAGCCGATAACGGCAATTCAGTAATACAGCACCCGGAAACATGTCCAGAAACAGTCCAAAAAGATCCAATGTGTTAATGTTCTTAAAACCCAGAATGTTTTATTTCATACAATATTGTGTAGAGTTTCCAAATCATGGTATTGGATAAATTCACCTATGAAGAGTCTCACTTTTTTTTCAATAACATTTTAGGAAAAAAAAAAAAACAAAAACATTTTGCTTAGAGCCATGGGATTCATCACTATTTTGTTGTTCAGTTGTGAGACTTGGACAGCCCCAAAAGAAGTTCTAGGGCCATTGTTCTTTTCTACCCTGATGAAAAACTAATTCCTCAAGGTTTCTCACGTGAACAGGAAGAGACAACTACTGACAATCTTAGTCTGATCTTCTGCACAAATGGGCCAAAAAACCCTACAACTGAGTAATTTCTCTAAATATTTGCATACATGGATTATCAGAATAATGTAACTAGTTCTCTGAAGAAGGAAGTTCATCTCTACAAAGAGATTGTTAACCCACAGTCTGCAAAATTTTTCCACTGGAGAGAAAAAAATACAGTAACTGTCCAATTCCTTTTTTGCTCATCAAAGAGGATATATCACAAGGAAACACAAGAAAGCAACACTGAGAAAGGATACAGTTTGAGTTATACTTAGATAGAAGTTAGCACTTGAGAACTACAGAGTGTTAACACTTTGTTATGAACTATCAAACTGTCACAGTTCTAAACAACCTGATGGGCACCATGCTAGATTTTAATGACTTGTCTAAAAGTGTGCAAGTTTCCAAAGCAAGACCATAGACTTTTAAAGGTCTGAGCATTCAGTATCAAAATCTGGCCGCACTAGAATTTGGACTCAAGTAGGTATTTTGTACGTATTGACCCTTGCCCAAATATACAACATTAACTTTGGCAAAGAATGCAACAAGATGGTGTGTCACTCAAGCACGCGAAAGATTCATACAGGGAAAGGTATGTACATATAGGACTGAAATATCTGTAAAACATGGCACCAGAACAAGAATAGGAGAACACAAACTGTGGCTATATTTTCTGTTACTCAGAGATTGTTCTAAGTATGGATGGATCATCTTCCACCTGCACCGAGGCAGAAGACAAATGGGACCACAGAGAAGAAATTCTCCAAATCAGTTCTTACTTCTGCTCTCTTCATACCATACTATCTGAGCATCTGTAATGCATCCAGCTACATTACTGAGCTGTAGCCAGACCATTGGAAACAGGTCACTAGTCTAAAAATATGTTGGAATAAGAGGACATAGTATTATGTCTTCCTCATACCCAGCTTTCTCTGATAAGATGGAAAATGAATGGATAATCACAGATTCCCAGCTGTGGATTGTTCCAGCAAAACACGGTGAATGAACTAAAGACTTCTAATGGAAAACTTGAAATGGAAAACTTGAAAACTACCTTTTAAGCTTCAGTTACACTACCTCAGTACAAACAAAAAGAATAAAAAAAAAAAAAACCACCAACAAAAATCTGTTCTTTATCACACTTAATAGATTTAAGCTTTGACAGCACAATACACCAGGAAGCCAACTCTTGGTCACGGAGAATTCATATCAGCACAACTGATGGGATCCAGGCATCACTGTGGGTATAAATCACACTGCCTTATTTTGCACCAGCTGCAGTCAACATGAGGTTCACAAAGGCAGCTTCAAACAAAGTGCACTGCAGTCCCCTAGCTCGCTCTTTGCAGAGACAGGCATACTTGAACTGAGTTCTGTATCCAGCAAAAACACAGACAAACTCCCACAATTTCATACTCCTACAGGGCTGGGGTACCAAAGTATTTCTTTTTATCACAGCTTAAACTTGGGCTTTAGTGTTCAGCTTTCAGTCCTAAGTGGCTGCTAAATTGCATGTATTTGTTGAATCAAAGACAATAACAAAGCTCAAATTCACCCAAGAGCATTCCTTCACTGTTAACCTGGGTATGGCTTCAGTTTACATATTTCATAAGTACTGTGCAGTCATACTCAGTGGAAGAAAATATCTCATAGACAAGAAAGTGAAAAGGATCTGGGGTTGATAGTGGTTGCCACAGAGCAGCGTCAGTTCTTCCAAGATAATACTACTTTCACACAGGTTTTACAGCCTTTTACCTGTCAGAACCGTGAGAGCACTACTAGGCCTCAAAGGCCCTGCCCAGCCTGAGCTGAGGGCTGCATCCACACCTCACCCTTGGGCCGTGGAGCTCACTCGGGGCTCAGCTCACTCTGGGATCTCCTCTGAGTCCCTGTTGTAGGAGTGCTGGTCTCCAGCTCTGCCACAGTTGCCCCCCTGCCTGGCCATGGTCCCCAGTCCAAACTTCAGCCCACAGACTGACCCCCTGAGCCCGGTCCTGGCCTGTCACCTTGTTGTTTCTGAGATATCACTGGGATGTCTCTCACCTGGCTACTCTCACCAGGCCCGACCCTCAACCTGATCCACGGAGTGACTTCCCAACTTGTCCTCTGATCCTCCTTGTTCCCACAAACCTTCCTGATGATCGAGACTCTTGGTTGAATCCGGCTGCCACCAGCTCACCTTGATGCAGGGCAGTGGGACAGAGCCCTGGCGGGTGAGGGCCCTGCCTCAGGGAGCAGCCAGCTCTCCCTGCAATCCCACAAAGCCTTTTTCTAAACAGATGAGCATTGACCATCAGCAGGGATCACCTGTTAAAAACCATCATAAAGCTGACCCTGCCTACTCTACAAAATGCTAAGTTTACAAAATTTGAACAGCATGACCTAACAGCCCCTTTCCTCCACTATACACCTGAACTATGCTAGTGACTGTCACCATACAAAAGACAGACAAAAAGACACATTAGGCAAAATCTGACTTGAGATAATGGCTTTGTTAGCACAAACAAAACATCCCTAGATCATTAAGCTGCACTACACTGACCATACAAAGGTCACCTTATATGCATTCACAGCAAGTCAAACACAGAGGGCATGCCAGTAAATTCAAAATGGCACTGAATTAAAGGAATTTTGATGGCTTTGTTGCATCATGGCCACTACCGCACAATATTCTGTCTCTCACATGCTTCAGCAACGTCCAGCCCGGTTACAGATGATAGAGCAACACCTTGCTGTCAGTTCTCTATCAATTATTTCAGGATTTGGTCCCCACACTTCTAATACTCTGCTCTGATAACTTTCAGTCTCCTAGATGAAGTAGTTGATTTTGAAAGGTAGCAAAGCAATTTTTTTCCCTCTAAGAATTAATGTAAAAATTCTTCTCTAAGTCCAGCAATCCTTTATGTGCAAACACATATCAATATATTAGCTTACAAAGGCTTTCTCCTAGTATGGTTATGGTCACATTTGTCAGTGAGCTTGCCTGGAACTAGAGCAGGAAACATTCATCACGGAGAAGGCTCTGAAGTGAGGAACCTTCAGAAGGTCTTATCACATCCTGAAGAGGAGATGGCTAATGAAGATGCGAAGGAGCGGAAGCAAAGAAAAAGAGAGAGAGGAATACAGCAGAAATATAATTTAAAGAGAGGAAAACAGAAAAGAGGGGAGATACAACACGAAAGAGTGACAGTAAAAAAGTGCAAGGAAGACTAAGATGAAGAAATAATGGATAGGAAGTAATCAATTATATATCAACCTCACTTGATTCCAAGTCTTGAAAATCAGATAGCCAGTGCAGAAGCACCCAAAAGTAGAGCAGCAGCAGCCGCCTATAGTCCTCCTAGGTAATTTAATGAGTAAAGCAGCAATCTTTTCTTTGTAAAGAAAAACCATAATAAAGCAGCAATGGTTTTATTCGTTAACATTTATACCTAAGGAATACCTTACCTTTATGCTTCTGTCAAATACAGTTAAAAATTTTCAGAGGTCCAGTATTTTCATGGCATAATTTTCTTTACCTGTCTATACTTGCTTTGTTTTCAGTGCTTAGTTCTTAAAATCCTTGGAGATAACATCTCTTTCAGAAGTGCGCTTTGTCAGTTAATGTTATCTTGACATACGTTGTTTAATTTAAGCTAAATAATCTGCTAGCTAACATCCATCTTTGAGAAAAAGGAGGTCAGAGACTGACACATATTTCTGGAAGTCAATATAATTTTTTGTTTAAAGTAAAGATTAATTTTAAAGTAGTCTACCACAGTTTTCGATAGGCAAGGAATTTGTGTATCCATGCCTAATCAATACAAGGCAAACAGTGCGCAACATGTAGCCTGCAGAAGCAGAAGTTCAGAAGACATACCAAAGCAGAGTCTAACTTCTTTTGTAGGAGTAAAGACACCTGAAAATTGGCATTTGTAAGAAATAACAGGTTAAAGCTCTTCTGTAAACATTCATAAAAAAAATAAAAAATCATAGATTCATCAAGGTTGGAAAATACCTTTAAGATCATCAAGTCCAACCATCAACCGAACACTACCATGACCACCAAACCACGTCCTGAAGTCAAATCAAAGTAAAATACATCGAACAAACTCAATACAAGATCCTTCATACTGTAGTTATTTCAAAGGTACCAACATTCATATACAGTACAATGCATAGTATACAGCTGTTAAAGCTTTCAGGAAATATTTTGGCCTGGAATTCTGTCAATTGAAGATGGCTTACTGAAAAATTTGTCAGAACACAAACGTGATTATTTTTACATGCTTCTTTTTTCAGATTTTAAAATTAGGAGGAGTTTGGGGATATTTATTAGATTGAAAACCTGTTTCATTCTCTGTCTTTGTGGTATTAGGCTACTTAGAAACAATTTAAGCAAAACCATTAGCAGTGGAAGAATATGTTACACGCAGTCCACTAGCATTTTCAATAATACACAACTTAACAGATACTAAACAAAGATCTTTCACATTTAGGCAGTTCTGTTCTAGCCCTCTTTTTATACAAATAATCACACCTAAACTCTTTCCATCTGCCACAAGAATTTAGGATCTTATTCTCAAAAAAATCCGTTCAAGTTCCCATAGGTATAAGTTTTTCCTGGTCTTAAACAGAGCATAGTTCAATTTTCCTAGATTTAATATCTCGATACAAAAGATGTGAAATCATCAACAATAAGTAGGCACAGGACTCATATCAAGCAGCCTGTTCCAACTGTTATTTTCTCTTAGATTACACTCTCAACAAACATTCATGGCCCTTGTGCCTATTCTTCTGTCAAACTACAGTTACAGTTTAACCATTTAAATACCTCCCAAATACATAAAATAGCTAGTTTCTTTTTTCTAATTAAAAAAATCCAGAACTAAACCAAGCTGACTCAAGTAAATAAATGACATAGCCTCATAGACTCTCTTAAGATGAACACAATACAAACACCGCAGGGAATATTAAATTTCCGTAACATGAAGACACGTACAATTGACATGTGTAAAGAGTGGCACTCAAGCAAATGGAACGAAGTGCTAATACATCAGAACAAGCTTATTAGCATTACCAATTTCAGAAATGTTAACAGCAGGTTTTGCTTTTGCTGTTCAGCTTAAACAGCAAAATGAACGGGTTTCAGGTATTAATCAAGGACAACAGTGTTTCCTTTTTTTTCCATGTATATCAGTTTAAGTTTTTTAATGTTGTTTTCTGCATACCTCGCAAACACTTACAGGACAGCAACTCAGAACAAGAAAGAAAAGTCATAAGCCCTTGAGCTCTGTACTGAATGTTAATGCATTTGTATATGATAGATTTAATACAGAACTGAGAATAAATTACTTCCAGCAGCTGCACTCTGGACCTATAAATCGCTGTGAGTACTACAAAATCCATACAGTGGAAGAACAGATGTATAATTTACAGCATCACTATCTGTCAAGAATGCTGCAAATACAGAACTTGATTTCTTCGTTTTAACATTCCTATAAAAATTAGAAATTACCCTTACACAGATTCTATTTAGATTAGAACTTCTATTCATCTTCCCTGATGGCAGAATGCCATTAAATTCTCCTAACGTTAAATAAAATTCAAAAAGCATAAACATCAAAAGAGTATTATAAAATAAATGTAAGAAATGTGTAAAAAGCTAACAATTAGCATGTTCCATTTTACATAGAATATGTTTGAGAAAACCAGAAAAGTATAATACTCTGGTCAGATGATTTATACTACACAACAGATGTCCACAGGAAGCAAATCTCAGGGACAAATGTTTAAAGGGTTGGATTTTTCTCAAGATGCATCCTTACCAGCAGTACTGACAGCCACCACAGCACACACTCCTATTCTTCTTTATGCTTCACAGTATAGTGACCTGCCCAAAAGTATGACTCAATATACTATAAAAATACATAACATAACACAGTAGCTATAAAAATGGTATACACCAATACCTAAACCCTGCAGGATTTAATTCTTATGGAAGAAATCCAAAGCTTTGGGTGCAGAGTCACATGTCCATTCAACAGTTACACGTGATTGCTTATTTGTGAACACCAAGCGATGGAGTTTTAAGGGATGAACAAGATTTAAATTTTTCACTAACACAGAAATACAACTTATCAGCCTGTGGTTTTGACTCAAAAAATGATAAAAACTTCTGAAGTATTTTTTTCAGACAACAGATGTTTTAACAGCTGTATTTATAAAAGCATTCCGTAGTAAATTCTTTATTAACACAAGTAATTTCAAAATCAATGGAACCAAAATCATTTTGTTTTGTTGAAGGCCTTAGAAATAGCTCCTTAAAGAATGAGATCAGTATGGATCTGCATTGCCTCATATGTTTATTACCTTGAAAGACTACTGAAGAATCTGTCAACAGTAGTTTAAACACCCTTCAAAATTCATAGAATCATAAAATGTTTTGGGTTGGAAGGGACTTTGAGGGTCGAACCCCCAATTTATACATCAATTTCCAGCTTTTACAGTTGAAATGACTCAGTAGGAGAGAATGTCTTCCTGGTCTCATAGGAAGTGACATCTAACCTCACTGTGCATTTCCTTTATGGTAATAAGGTTGGTAAATGCAGTTTTCATGATCTCTAAATATATAAGAAATAAGGTGTTCAAGTCCCATGAAAAAATGCAGCTGAGGTAAGCTGCTCTGAAATAAGACACTTCATTATGATATTTGTTGCAGGAAATCAGAAAAGTTACAATACATAATTTCCATTTTTCTAAACTGAATGCTCTATCAGAAGTTCAGTCATATAAAAGCCCTTTAAACGGGTCAGAATTCAGCTTTATCCCTGTGTCAGGCACATAATACTACAAAACAAACCAGCAAGGTCGTTTGAAGTATTATCTCACATGGCACTGGCTGTTATGATTCAGTGGGTTCAACACAATTCTTGACCTTAATACAAGTGGTACAGCTGTGTTCAGTAGAAACAACGTCCAAAATATAATGATTCTCATGAATACAAGGAAAACTGGTGGCAAACAGTCACAGTTTAAAGTTCATTAGGGAAAATTTGATGAGGACCCTACAGATGCTGTGAAACACTGAGATGTTTACCTTCACCAAACTGGCCTCAGTAGTCAGAGAGCTGCACTGTATCTCCTAAAGAATAAAATAGGAATCCAAAGCTAATCACAGTCATCATCAGAAATAAATACATCTGCTTTACTTTTTTATCATCTCCCTACCCCAAGACAGATCAAAATAGCCTGTAATGGTCCTTCCTTGAAGGAGAAGAAATGGCAAAGAACTTCCAGCCTCATGTAGTAGTGGGAGCAGTTTTGCCAAATGTCCTCCACCCATTTATATGAACAATTCCCTATTTTTTTGACTCGTGTAACAGGTACAAACCTACAAATACCTTTCCTTATATAAACAATTTTTCCTTATTAATTCAATCTTTTAATTAGAAGTGCAAAAAATCTGTAAATGGATAAAAATTGTTATCAGAATTAGTTGTGCTTAGGTTTCCTTTTTTTCCCCACCCCCTCTCTTTTGTAATGACAGTATCAACAGGGTGGAAGAACATTGATGAATTACATCTAGAGATTCATCTAATTAAATTGTTGAAAAGCGTTTAAATTCAAGGGTTTTGTTTGTATCTCTGTAGTTTCAAATTCTTGCTTTGGAACAACAATTTTTTTTTATAAACCCCTCAGCGTTGTAAGACTTAATAGAATACACTCATTCCTATGACTTGTGGTTTTGCACAAATGATAATGAGGTCAGACTTTCCACTGACAGAAGGTTACTCTCAAAGAAAACTCCCTCATCAGTAGCATTTCTAGTTAGAAGCAATACTATAAGGACCTCAGACAATTTAGGGAGTCCAGGACAGCCTTCTTGGTTAAGAAATATTTACATTACTCTGACTTAAGTGTTTTAAATAGGCTATTCTTTCCTCTGCTAAAGCAAAAGATACCTCATTAGTATTAGTTAAACCCCAGAACCTTAAAAATTGTAAAATAAATTACGCAATCTTCAGTAAATACTGCAAATGCTCATGGTAAAATTCTAGGGAAAAAACCAAATGTTTTTAATTAAGAAAGAAAATGGAAGAGGTTTCTAATAACACCATTCTTTCTCTGCTTCCTGTAATCATAGAATGTATTGGGTTGGAAGAGACCTCTGAAGGTCATCTAGTCCAGCCACCCTACAATAAGCAGGGATACCTCCGACTAGGTTGTTCAGAGCCCCATCAAGCCTGACCTTGAATGTCTCCAGGGATGGGGCCCCCACCACCTCTCTGGGCAACCTGTTCCAGTGACCCACCACCCTCATATTAAAGAATTTCTTCCTGATGTCCAGCCTAAATCTACCCTTTTCTAGCTTAAAACCGTTACCCCTTGTCCTATTGCTACAAACCCTTTTAAACAGATCTCCCCCTGCCTTCTTACAGGCCTCATCTCTGTTAGACTTTGCCTTGCTGGAGTGTTCACAGCATGCCTCAGGGCAACAGGTTGAAGGCTCTTACTGTCATCTCACCCCTCCAACCTCCCTGTGAGGAGATTCTACATGGCATATTGGAATCTCTGTTCCCCTCAGAACAGAGTCACTTACAACTATAACCCTTTTTTTTTTTCCTTTTGTGTGTGGTGGTGATACAAGCAGTAGGCCTGTCTGACTGTGTAGGCATCTCTGGTATAGCTTATCAATATACAGGAGAAAAAACAAAACTTAGGACATGATTCTGTGCAGACAGTTCAGAGAATTTTAGAAAGATAGTTAAATTTTATGCTTCCTCCAAAATAAATCACCAGCTTTCAGGTTTGTCGAGTTCTCAGGAGTTCAGTGGAAGGCAGCTACGATTGTTAGCTGTGCTGGCATACATAGCACGAGGTTGCAGCAAGTAGGTTTACTCAGGCTTGAAAACAGAAGGTTGCACACAGTGAGGGATACCATTTATAGGGGGAAAAAAGAGGAATGTTGTAGAGCAGATGAAGCCAGACTCTTCTCAGAGATACACAGCTAAAGGATAAGAGAAAAGTAAAGTGCCATCAAGACTGACAGGGAGGAAAAAAGCCCACAAGTGAGATGCACTGCAACAGGGATCTAGAGAGGCTGTGAATTTTTTATCTTTAAAAGCTTGCAGAAGTTGACCACGCAGGATCTGAGCAGCGTGATCTAACCTAGAACTTGGCCCTGCTTTGAGCAAAACATTTGACTAGATAACTGGAGGTCCCTTTCAGCCAAAATAAGATACTCACTTCCATTATTTAAGGGCTGAGAGTGAATACTCTGTATCTTTATGGAAAGTCAACAACCTTCCTTTTCAGGGAATTGTATAATAACCAAGTCTTGCTTGAATGGCCCTCACCAAGGATAAGCAATTTATTATTACGGAAGATTCAATAACATGTACATGTAAATCACTAACCTTAAAGTACTCCAAGGCCCTAGTTCTGCATCTTTAATACAGAAAGCTCCTACTACTCAGGATATGCAAAACTTGCCATGAGGAAAGGTTAACTTTCCCATATTCCACAAACCTGACAGACAGGGAGGAGGAAATATTTTAGTAGATTTCTCTCTCCCCAGCATGAAGAAATTCAAATTCCACTTAAGTCTGGAGAAACTTAATGAAGAAAAAAATAAACCGCCAATTGCAGGTGGTGCAAATGTGTAGAAAAAAAATAGCTTTGCATTGGCTTTGATAACATTTTCCGTTAGAAAAAAACCTGCTTTCAGCTGTTCATAATTTTGATGAATGAACAGGCTGAGCTAAAACTGATCACATCAGGTATTGCAGGGGCGTTGTTTTTTTCTTATTTTATGCTTTGTTTGCTAACAGAAAAGATGGATTCAGGCACATTCAACTGAAAGGCTAACGAAACCATTCTCCCATGTTAATACAGTCTGAGAAGTCTTGTCACAAGAATATATAGCTATTCTTCCAGTCAGTCGCTCAGTGCATAGTTTGGCTACTTCTCACAAAACAGAAGCAAAACTCCACAGAATTAAAGCAATTATCTGTAATTGCCATGTTAGTCTTTGGAGGCCTGATGATTCACTGTCTGTAGGGTCTCTTTATTTTTTTCTATCTGCACCCCACCAAAGTCAATGCATCATCAGAAGGCATACTTCTCATAGATTACCTGATGCTTGCTACTTTTCCCACCAAAATGTTGGCCAGTGTTTTGGTCTGCTCTATCAGCATCCTGCAGACAGCCCCTTCACTGCCCACAGCCCCAGTCATGAGCAAGACTTGTGCAGGGAAGCCCACCTTCGCCAGCCTCTAATGAGAAACGACTCCCACAATCATATGGCTACGTATCGCACAGCATAAGTTTGTCAATTATGACCAGTCAATACATAAATGTTATTTCCGCCAGACCTCACATTCTCCACATCATCTTGAGAATGGGATTGATTGGAATATAGGCTCTGACACACAGAGGAAGAAAAAACGAGGGGGGAAATGAAGGAAAGTTAGGTAGGTAAGTGGATAGGAAGGAAGAAAATATGGAAGAAAAGTAAGTTAAAAAGCAGGAATGCTAAACTTAGGAACAAAGCAGGGGAAAAGTAAAATGCGACAAGCAGAAGGAATAGCAGATATAGCAGACTAGTACATACAGCCTTTAGACCTTAGTGTTACAAGTCTTGTGAGGCCTACGTTCTTCTCAGGGCCTGTGATTTGACAGGCAAATACAGCAGTCCCTCCTGATAAAGGGGGAAAGATGGATTCCAATAACCCAAGTGTCACCAAAACCAGAG
Source organism: Coracias cyanogaster (assembly GCA_033124195.1). Taxonomy (NCBI): domain Eukaryota; kingdom Metazoa; phylum Chordata; class Aves; order Coraciiformes; family Coraciidae; genus Coracias; species Coracias cyanogaster. The sequence goes on from JAVSBS010013244.1 coordinate 43,352, forward strand.
AGAAACCTCAGTTTCTCTGTCCTCTGGTTTCCTCTGCCACAGACTCCTTTTTTCTCTCGAGCTGTGTCAAAGAAAGAACTAACATATGGTAGATAAGAGCAGCGGCTCAGCAACCATCACTGAAACTATCACCATAGACACAGCCTTGTATTTTAGACTTCATTTTTTTAAGGCCTCATTAGTAAAATGAGGCCAGGTAAGTCAGTCTAAGCAGCACTGTATTTCACATGACCAAATAACTTACCAAGCAGAAACCATCTCAACACGTGTAGCATTTAAAAACTTGGGGTTTTTCCACGTTTCATGAAGAAACTCAGTTTCATGTGCTTACGAAGTGCTGAATACTTAAGCATCAGGACTTTGTGCCACTCTATACTTCTCACTAGCAGTCACTCCTCTGAGATGAACATCATGTTACTAATGAGTCTATAATTTTCCATTGTTAGTTGCAATTTGACTAAACAGAGATTTGATCCAAAGTCCCCTCAGGCCAAGTGGAAACTGCTAGACAAGTCCTTACAAAACACTGTGAATAAAATACCATAAACAACAACAGTCTTCCTTCATATTTCTGGATCTGTTTTTTTAAACAGCTGACTTAGGCATTCATTTCAGTATTGCCCAATTAATTTAAATTTAATTGCTTTCATCTCATTACATTATCAGTCTTTGTTTGCAGCACACTCAAAAATTCTAAGATTTACAAGTATCCAGAGTGCTTTTCATTTATAATTCTGGATGAGTCGTGTAATTTCCTGGGTTGCTGAGACTAGAACACAGTAAATTATATTCTCTCTTTATCTATCCTAAGACACACTACAATCAACATAATATCTTATAATTTCAGGACTGTGAATTACATTTATATAAAAAGAGCAGTAGAGTACTTCTGTCTTGGAAAGTTTATTTAATGTGAAAATAACCTTTCTGAAATGTTTCCTTTCTTCTAGATTATTCTGTGATACATTAATGCAGCATTAAACCTTTTTTCATAAGACAATACCTCACTGTTAAAGCAATAAATCACACTCAATGACTATGTAATCAATTTACTTTTCAGATTATTATTAGAACATCATTTCTGAAAAGTGTACAGAATTTTTAAAAAGTTTTATCCTTCAGAGACCTGATCTTTAAAGCTAAGAAGCATAACTGCCTTCTAAAAGGGAACAAATCTTTTGTATTTTATTATACTAGTCCACTTTTCCACAGTATTACAGAAGTTA
>JAVSBS010013245.1:3606-15106 GCA_033124195.1 Coracias cyanogaster
GACTTGTTCGATGTGTCCCTCTGAGCTCCCAACTCCCCAGTCACTTTCAGAATTTTATTTTTTTTTTTTCTTAATGGTATTTGCTAAGGTGAAAGGACACTTTTTTTCAAGCAATATTAATCTATCAGAACTAGCATGGATTTAGTTGTTTATAGCTGCTAGAACTCTGTTGACAGACTTGCTGATACTAGGAATGTGGCTTTTTTCTCCATTCATCTACCTTATTAGTGATTATTTAGATCGCAGCTGCGCACACTGCATTGACAGGCGCTTTCCCACTTCTGCTTGTGCCCCAGAGAACATACAGTGCAATGCAGATGTACTTCTCACATCTGTTTTGCACTGTTGGGTTTAAACATTCTCTCTGAATTAAAGTTCAGGCTGGAAGGGAACATTCCCTCATGCCCCAAATGACTTTTTGTGGGTCAAATTACAAAGTAAAAATATTTTATTTTATTTTTAAATAATATTACTCTGAAGGCTGGGCTGGGGGGTAGCCCATGGTTTAGCACTTTCCAAATGCTAAAGAAGATGGTTCAAGCTTCTGCTGCAAGCTGTGGACAAGCTCTTAAATTACTGCTTTAGCTCTGAAGTTTTCCTGATGTCCTTTGCTTTCTGGGATGCAATTATTCCCCCCCCTCCCTGGTCAATAATGGGGCTTTGTTTTATTTTCACTTCTAAACTTTATGCCTCTCTTGCTAATCTTTCTGTGTATACAAATATGCTTTCTTCGTCAGTCAGACTTGGCAATCCTTAGGCCACACTAAACTAGTTCTGGGCAGTACAGCAAGGCTCTCGATTTATCAGGGCCTTTCCGGGGAAGTTTATTACACTGTAGGAGTGACTTTTTCAGCCTTCTGAAAGAGTTGGTAAATATTTGGCAGGTTCTACTCCTTCAACAAAAAAAAGGGCCATATTTTATCTGTGATAAGGCCTGAAAGAAAACTATCTAGGCATTAAGGGCTCAAGTTGTTGGTCAGAAGGGTGGGGTTCGTGCAGGATATTCTTTGAGTTGCACGGACTGAAGTCAAATGTTTGCCTGCAATTTAGGAACCGCTGTTCCTCTATGTTTGCAAATAGAGGCCTTCAAGCCAGGGCTGTATTTTAAGTTGCAGGAGCACACAGAGCATGGCAAGTCTGCGGTGTCTGGGTTGCAAACACGTGTAATCAGGGGCAGGTTGGATTTGGACCTGGTATTGGCTCTGTTGTTCAGTACAGCCCTTTCACAGAAGCCTGGACACGCTCGTGTTGGAGCCTTGCGCCCTTAGTGAGGACTACATTTCGTAAGAGGGAAGCATCCAGTGTGCACCCAGCTTGCAGACGCTTTCCCCTCCGCTCTTGGCCCCATCCGCAGATGGCAAAGCCCGAGCTCGGGCTGAGCTCCGTGCCAGCTCCTGCTGCAGGCCAGCTCTTAAGGACACAGAGGCAAACCAGACGTGGAAGAGAATGTGCTTCTCCCTTCCCACTGCTGGCCTGCTTGAGAAAATCCTTCCAGCTCCTGCTGATGTCACCACTTCCCTTCCTGGGGACCCAAAAGTGACAGATCCCACAGGGGTGAGGAGGAGGAGGGCAGGAGAGCCTTGAGGAGGCTGCAGGGTGGCCTTGCTGGCCCGCAGCTGGGAACACCCCTCCAAGGCTTCGGCTCCTTCCTGCAGTCCGGGTGACATCCCTGTAAAATGAGAAAGATTGGTGGCATCTGGGTGGCTTTCCCAAGACAGAGGGCTGTCTGCCGTTGCCGGGTGTGATCTTTGCTTGGTAGAGGGGTTTCTGCTTTCTGCTTGGGTTCGATCGCTTTGTGGGAGTGGGTGAGAAGGGGGGGTGTGCACGTGGTGGTACGAACAGGAGGATTACAACTGCTAGGATCCCAAAGAGGAGAGTGTCTGATGCTGGGCTGGCGAAACCCTTCCTTGCTGAGGGCAGAAAAGGTCCTTCAGATCCCACCGCCAGCCTGCACATTTGCGGGAACCTTAGCGTGAGCCAGCAACAGTGTGGAAAAGAAATCCTGTGGCTGCAGACTGAAGGACGTGAGCCAGGGGTGATGCCGGTCCAGAGACGGCTTCCTCTTCCCTGCCTAACGGATGGACTACAGATTCATGGCATATTTCTTTAGCACTGAATAATCAAAGTATTTCCAAGACTTTGCCTGGTAGATCTGGATTTTACTTGGATCTTAGTGGCCTCCCGGTTTAGGAAGGTTTGGCTGTTGTTTTTTTTCCCTGCTGTGGCAGCAGGCAACAGGTCTTTGTTCTTCCTCTCCTTTGGCAGAAAGTCCTTCACAGTGTCCCGAACGTCCACGTGGGTGGATGATGTGCCCACATTCCATGGCATCATGTCGGATTTCAGTATTTTCCCAATACAGACTTGTTAGTGACACCATTTATAGGTCCAGGACTGGTGTCTTGACTCCCAGATCATGCCTATTTCAGTTGTCATTCATTAATATCATTATTTTAATTACAAAGCATCCCATCTGACCAAGCTTTGGGGTCTTGCTCAGACAGTTACGGTACTCAGTTGCAGTGCAGATGGCAGACCGCAGAGCAATGCACGCTGCCTTGGGCATTACTTTGAGGAGCAAATGTTACCCAGAACTGTCTGATCTGGGGAAAGCATCAGTCCTGTAGAGCTGGTGGTGGGGCAGGGACTCTCCCCGTCCTTCTCCTGGTGAAATCTTGATGAAATGAAATAGTGACATAGCAGTTCTTGCGGCTGTTTTGAATCTCTATAAATGCACTTTTTTTTTTTCAGTTCTAAGTGTGGAATTTCCTCAAACTATAAAATTTGAAGGCAGATTTCACGCAGCAAGCTCTCTTTGCATGATAACTTTTAAAATTATGGTGAGGAACACAATTTAAAACACTTTAATTCAATGAGCAGCCTGTAGGAGCTAATCTACCAGTGGCCCAAAGGCCTGCTAAAATTAGTCATGGTTTTATGTTTTTGGAAAAAAACCCTTTAGGAGTGGCTCTGTTGTTTTACAAAGAACAGGACTTTTGAAGGCGATGCTGTCAATCGGGTTAAATTCAAATATGCAAGTGCAGTAGTTTAAGGAACAAATTCCAGAAGCTGTTTAACGCTCAGCTTCGTTACCGAGCGGTGATCAGGTTGGGTTAGGCAGAACTGCCGTATGCTGAAACATCTGGAATAATATCACATTTCCCCAAAACGGAATTTTCTTGAAGAGCAGCAGCAATTGCTGATATTTGAGAGGGTGGAGTCAGGAGCAACCTACAAATGCTGGAAAACGAATTAAGAATTTAGGGAGTAAAATACTGAGACTTTGTCAGGAATCGTGATTTTGATTATGATCCCTTGTTCAAAACATCAGCTAATTCTGAGAACTGGGACTTTCCAGGCTGCGGTGATTGGTAGGACAGTTTACACTGGGGCCAGGAGCTCGGCTCTTTGGCACTTGGCTTTTTTTAGTCTTTTGATGAATTCCAGTGAGACAAGTTGTGGCAAACTGATTTGGAGCTTCGGAGCCAGAATATGCATGAAAAATCTTGTATGAATAGAGAGAGATTTTTTTCATAAAGAAGAATTTGAATGTAGTTCAGCTAAAATATGCTTGATTCAAAACTGTAAAAGCTATTTTGATGTTTTATGGAAGATCAAAGTTTCCTCAATTGTAGCATTACGGGTGTATTTTACACCTGAAGGATACTATAGAAGTAGACTTGGAAGTCTCAGTTGCATTTAAAATGTTTTTCATTACAAAATCTCCTTTGACTACCAAGATATTTTGTATAATTGCGACTTCATCTGTTAATTTTGAAGGAAATGTTTCTGGAGGAGGAGAACGTTCCCATGCAAATGTAACAGTTGTAGAGAGCAAGAAACAGAAAGCTGCTTAATCACAAACAAGCCCATTTCTATTTACCTTGGACCATAAAACCAAACAAATAATGCAATTTGTGAAAATAAAAACCAAAACAACCAAAACCAACTTCATCGGGTATTTACAGTATTGATTTTTCAACTTTTTTTTGTGGTGGATTATTCAGCAGTGCAGTTAATGGTGTTTAACATACAGCTTTCAGTATAGTAGGAGTGTGTTTCCCATGAACTGTTGTATACACCCAAACCCCAGCTTGAATTGACATTCAAATAATAACTTTTTTTTTTTAACAGTTGCACTGAACAAGGAAATTGAACTGAGTAACTTAAGCTGAATTTCTTAAGTCTGAGTTAGTAAAGAGCTTCCAAAGCATCCCTCAAAGTAGATGGTAACAAAGGAGCAGAACTTCATGGAATCATTTCACAATGTTCGTTAGCTGTGACTCGGAGCGCTACACCGAGATTAGAATTACGTTACGCCAAGTCCCGGCCTAAATTTAGCTCCAGGATTCACATACTGCACTCGTTTCATTGGAAGAGTTTGGTTCACTTGTAGCATATTTGAGCTGGTTTTGCATCTCCTTGGGGAATAAATTATAGCCTGAATGAGAACACTCACAGACGTTTATGACACTGATGCTGTATGCAGGCGGAGGCGCTGCATGCGTTCAGCCCTTAAAACTAAGAGTATCCCTAGCCTCCTTCCAGGGCTTTATTTAATTTCTGTATCAATGGCCATTAAGGGCAGCGAGACACAATGAAACAACATTTTTTTCTGTCAGTGTTTCTTTGCAGACATCTTTGCAAATGTAGCAATAAGCTGCTCAGTTCAGAATTTCCACTGGAATGAACTCTTTCCCCCCAGCCCAGCCCCATGTGAGCGACTGCACTTGTATAGCGAGTTGTTTCACATGCCCCAAATAAAAATGTAATAAATCCAGAGTAAGGAAAATGCTTATGAGGCCGTTTAAGGTGTTATGTAATACTAGTTACATAAAGTTTTGGATGTCTTTATACTTTTAAGTTGTTATTGCCTTCAAAAAGAACACTAACTGTAGTTTAGTTTCAAGACATCTGATAGGAGTTTAATCTTAAGATACAGATTTGGCTTGCAGCTTGTCTACGTCACAGAATGAATTCACGGCTCTCCAAGGAAAGAGCAGGTGTGCCCAGCGCTAAGGAGAACATCTCCTGTAAGCCAGTGGAGACAGCCGGGGCTGCACCCAGTCGGGATTTGCCCTGTGCTCCAATTTGGGTGCCTGCTAATGGTTTTGGAGGAACAGCCATGAGCCCTCCTATCGCTTCAGAGCAGTACACTCATAAACGTTGGGAAATTCTGTAACTTTCGAACCTTTTCTAACTTTGAAGTGCATTTTCCAAAAGGAAATATTTTATAGCTCACTATCAGTGGTACGTGAATGCTGAATTAGTCAGTTGCTCGCAGGCAGCAAGCACAGGCTTAAGTGCTTAGAACTACATCTGATGAGGCTCTTGCGAGGCACGGAAAGCTGTGCTGTAAGTTGGTGTCCCTGGGCAGGAGTGTTGCCTGCAGTGGAGCTGCGCTGATTTATCCCCCTGAAGCCCTGATCTGATGGGCTACAAACACAAGCAGTGTTTCTATAGAGACCCGGCTCCTGCAGCCAGGACCTCACTGTGCAGGAGGATCTGCAGGAGCGCGAATCCTGCGTATGGAGATGAACGGGCTCCCCACAGTGATGGAGCTCTTCCTCTCTTCCTTCCCCCTTGAGCAAATCCACACCCTGAAGGAAACACTTTAGTCCAGGTGAAAGAAATACAGTATGTCCCAGTCCACCTTCCAGAATTTTCCACCCAGATGATTTCCACAGCAACTAAAGGTATGGCCAAATACTTTTTTTTTAATTAATTTTGTTACAACTTCACAATTCCAGGCATGGCTTTGAATATAAGCAGCGCTACTGAGCTATTACCTGAGAGCCAGGAAGGAAGAGCTGAAAATACAAGCGAAACGAAGTACATTGATTAGGGTGGCTGATGTGAGATCAAATGAGTAAAAGCAGCAGGGAGCAGGCAGAAAAGGCACCGGGTTTCCACTCGGCATCTCCTCACAGCCACTCCTGGTGCCTGCTGCTCACAGTCGGTAAAGTCCGTGGCCTGTCCGGGCCAAAGGAAAAATACCCGCGTACGCCCACAGAACGTTCTCTGAGTCCAGCTCTGATGAATCGAACTCTCCCTAACCACAGCAGGGATAGGAGCAAGGCTTAATCGTAATTAACTAACTAATAGTATTTTTTAAGGGAGAGAATTTCCCCCTTTCCCAAGCGTTTCTTTGCAGTATTGAATAGCAGTCATAAACCTGGACACTGACGACATCTCATTAGGCAAATGGCAGGGCTTTTAACCCTGAGATGGGCACTCAGCTCTCAGATGTGCTTGCTAGCATTGGTATCAGAGGTCTCAAGCTTGCAGGTATGAAGCTGCTCCTGTGACAGGTCCCCGGTGGTCAGGCACCGAACACCGGCAGACACCGGTGTGTGCCTACACAATTCAGCTCGTCTGAACGTTGCTGTGACTTTCCTTCAGGCTGTATGGCGAGTGGATTGGCTTTCTCTAACCTATTCGTATGGCTCCGAAGTATCAGCAATTTTAAGGACACTAGCTCAACTTCATGTTGGCAAATCTTCTCTTGACGTTTAGCAAATGAGAGGGGGTGTCCTGTGACTTCCACTGCTGTAAGGGGCTTCTGGATTTATGGGGTTGGACCCAAAACCAACAGGTATTCCCACTGGTTCCTGAACCTCTATCTGGCTATCTAGCCCCTTTAGAAAAAATGTGAAGTAACACTGAAATGAGAGAAAAAGTCATGGAAATTCTCCCAAACCTAGAGCATCAAAGCTAGGTTCCCTTGTCATTTTTTTGGTGGAAGATTTTACTGCATTTTGTACAAGAAAAAGCTGTAAACATACAACAAGATACCACCATCTTAAGCAGAGAGAGACATAGTTTAAAAGCTTGAGGTCACTGTATTAGTGCTGTGAGAAGAGTGAGGACACCCGGGCTTGGCCAGCCGAGGCTCTGGGGAGCATTTTTTTTTTTTCCTTGTTGTTTTGTCCCGGTATCAAAAATAGGCGCTTTTCATGGCAATAAACAGCATGGGACTAGTTAGGAGGAGCAGCCAAAATGGTTATCAATTATTGTATCTGTTTTCACGGAGGCTTCCTTCAGAGACACATGCTCTCGGTGGGTTGCTGAAAATTGATTTGCACATGCTTTGCTCTAATTGAAGGCTCTTGGCTTGCCTGTATTAAATTATTTTACTGGGTGAGCCTGGGCACGGGTGTTCCCTGCCTTTCCGATGCTGCGGCTGGCAGCGCACACGGGTCACGCGCCTGCCTCGAGAAGCGGCTCTTGTCCGGGCCATCCAGCCTCCCCGAGCGGGATCTCCTTAGTCAGAAAAGAGGCGGTTGTGTCTTTAAAACAACAACAAAAAAAGGAGCTTTCAGGTCCCCATCTCCTCTGCTTGCTCCTCCCTGGGGAATAGATACAATTTGACCTTCCTGAAATTATTATGAACTAGGAACTTTGCTGGAAAGGTGGAAAAGCGCAGTGAAGAAAATCCCCGGGATCATGTATGCTGTGGCTAATGAAATGTGAATTTACGTGACCACCCATAGCTGATGCACATTTTATGCTTGAGTTCTTCCATCCGAGGAGTCCACTGCTAGCAGGGGCAAGAGTTTTAATGATCTGCTTTCTATTTTTTTTTAGGACTTTTTACACTGCTCAGACATAAGGGAGCTAATCCCCAGAGTGTGCAAATGAAATGAATGTAGGTTCTTACCTGGAGCCTTGTTCAGGCAAGGTAAAAACTAAGCTCAAACCTTTTTAACAGCTTGTGAATTATAATAATTAGCTTGTGTTTTAATGCTAATACATTCTGATAATATACATGCTATTGTAATACCCACATTGGTGGGAACATGGGGAGAATGAGTACAAAAGTTGTAATTTAAAAAAAAAAAAGGAAGCAAAACCCCAAACTTTGGTTGAATTCTTTGGTGTGTATGGTCACAGGAATATTCTTATACTCCTTCCATTTACTGACCCTCAAAGAACTGGAAAATGGGGAGCACCAGAATACCTGATAGATCCACTGAAAGCTCCAGGTCAGTAGCATGCTTAAGCACATGCTTAACTTTAAGCATATGATTAATCACATCCCTGGTCCACAGAGTAATTAAACATGTTCTTATGTACTTTGTAGAGCACAGTACGAGCCTGCAGGCGTTCTCTAAATACTGGTGTGCCTGAGAAAGTGGTGAATCAGAAAGTGATTTTTGGCTGGAGTTTGGAAATGAGCTTAAAAGAGTTAGTTAGGCACCCAGGACTCATTATATTTGAGTAGCTATGGAAAAGCTGGTCTTGTTAGCAGAACCATGTCAGCAGCAAGGTGTGGCCATTTACTTTATGTTAATGCCTTCGTTTTGTTTAAAGTGAAATATTTTAAAGTCCCTTTTACATAGCAATTTCCTGCTGCTCACCTACAACTCTTTGTACTACAACTTAATGCTGGGCCAGACCAGATTCTGTTCCAGCAAAGCCAAAGCTGGGCAGCCTCTGCTGGCAGCTTCACTCTTAACTCGCTGGTCAAAGCTGAGGCAGATTCAGACTCGGAGGCAGCACTTGGCACGCTGAAGGCAGCGGCACGGCTGCTTTTCCTGGTGGTGATCAGCTCAGCGGTAACATGCTGCTCTGGGACCCACCGCTGCTTGCTCTCCAACCACCTACCAACCCGCTCGGGTTTCTCCTGCACTGCTGTGCCCTGTGCCAGGGGCCGTACCCTGGGTTACTGCTGCACTTAATCACTAGCAACTGATGGCTGGGTACTGAGTGTGGTCTGGGACAGAACTTTGGCCTGAAACTCTTCCAGCCAGTCTGGATATGGGCTGAAGGTCAGCATGAGCAAGGGACCATTATCAATAGGCTGTTTGGATGTGCCACCTGCTTCTTTTGGTGGCTTCAATAGGACAGCTGTGGCCAGACTGGGCTGGTTATTTTACTAGCATTGTGCAGCCTCTTCTAGCCAGTGCTCCTCCCCTGGCGTTCTCCTAGTGTTCTCCCTTCCTGTCCCAGTTTAACGTGTTAGTTGTCACACCAGCAAGCTCCCTTCAGAGTTGCTCTGGGTGTGTTTTGCCAACACGGTTGTTTGGCCGCGCGATTTGAGCAGGCAGCTCTGCCGTCCTCTTCTTCGCCAGCTCAGCCAGGTAATGGTCTCTTGCCACTCAAGATGGGTGTAATGTGGGAGCCTCTAAAAGACTTTTTGATGATTAAAATTGTTTTATTTTATATACTTCGTCAGTTAACTGGTTTAATTTCCTTGTTATCCAAGGCCTCTGCATATAAATGCTAGTGAGGTCACCGCAATGAGGCAAGTCAGTGCAGCATCAAACGTTACTATTCAAATTATTGTCTCCTACGTATCTGAATGGTGGGAGGCTTGTTTTCAAAGCAACCTCCATGGAAAGTCTGCGTAATGTGTTTGATTATCCAACCTTGTCATTTTCAAAGGGACCCAGTCAAGATTAACAGGGCCTAAATGTACCATCTCCTAAAAATAACTCTTGTTTCCCAGCTCCTGTGCTGGTGTTGGGGGTGGGAGGGAGGAGAAGGGATGCTCCCAACAGAGGATTGCGGAGAAAGTGGAAATGTAAAATGCACGTGGCCAAACCCAGCCCTTGTCAGCCCGGAGGATGGGTGCTCCTCCAGGAACACCCAAGTGTTCCTTCACTTTTGGGCCCCGGTGCAACGCATGTTCCTGTGCACTGGGTCTTCAGGGGACTCCACTGAGCGGGGAGGACTGGGAGCTCAGGGGTCTGTGCTGAGGCAGCTCTCCCTGTGGAGACAGTGGCGATGGGGATGTCATCTGTTCCTCGGCAAAGCGAGAGACTTCCTGAATTTTCCTAACATGCGTAGTTTTATATTCTTGTTTTCTTGTGGGTGAGGGACACTAATGAACCCAGCTAACATCAGCACTTCTGGAGCACGCTCAGGCCTGCCCAAAGGGCAGCCCAGTGAGAGTCGTAATTTGTGCTGGCAGGACCCAAGGCAGTGACTGCAGCTCTGAGGAGCTTGTTCACGGCTGAGGACACTTCCAAAGGCCGGGTGCCCTGGTCTCTCTCGGGGCAGGACTGGCTGGGAGGGATCACAGTTAGTCGTGTAGTTGTTCTCCCGCACTGCGCAGTTAATAGTTTCTTGGGGACCTCCCACGTAATTTTTAACATGGTGATCAGCCTGATCTTGGTTTCAAGAGAAAAATCTGCGACAAGCCTCTTTTCAGAAAGGAAACCCCACATGTAAGTGGTTTCTGGAAGCCTGCTCTGCTGGCATTTCTCCAAAGCAGCTCATTAATTTCAGGGCCACGTTGGTATCAGTTATTTGCTTGCTGTCGCGTCCATTGGCTCATGCACCTGGAGTCAGCTCTAGGTTTGGGAGGTGGGCAGTGCACAGTCCCTGGAGCCCTGGTGTGTTTTCAGCTGCCCTGAAGACAACCCTTGTCTTTTTCGAGCTACCTGGAGCCAGCGCTGCTGCCCCAGAGGCTGGAGCTCTTGTCTGGGCAGAGCAGGATCAGCAGCTGGGTGAGAAGGGCCAGAGGCTCTCCTGTGGGTGGGTGTTATTCAGTTGGTAATACCAGTCCATTCCAGCCGAGGATCTGTCCCTTTGTTTTGTGTATAGGACAATTTGTTTTCAATCTTTGTTTCTGAAAGGAAACTGTCAAGACAAAATTCACACTTAAAAAAATTAAGGGAAACAGCTCTTTGTCCCTTTCTAACAATCCCCTTCAATGACTAAAGCTGGAAGAATTCTAGAAGCTGCAATCATTCTCTACCTTCGGGTCGGTTTTGTGCTGTTCTCGTGTTTTCTGAGTTTCAGATCTAACGCACCAAAAAGCGTTCAGTCCCAAACCACCCTCATAACGTCGGTGTAACCTAGAGAGCTGTGCTCTGATGACTGAAATCCGGTTGTGCTCTATCTAGCAGTGGCACTGGGGCGGCAGGGAGCTGAGAGGATCCTGGGCAGCCTTCCCCTCTTGTTCTAGCCCACGCAGCCTGCGCTGGCTCTGCAGCCCGAGCACACGGAACACGGAACAGTCCAGCCTCAGCAGAGGGGTTCCCCGCAGCACGGACCCCTCCTCGCTGCAATCTGCCAGTGACCCGATGCGAGGACATTAAAATCAGGGGTGAGGTAGCCTACCCATCCTGAAACCTGCACCCGCTCCGATTACCTGCTTTTCTGCACCCTGAGTGTTCTCTGTCTCTTGGGGGGGGTCCTGGCTGCTGGGGTTGTGGGCTCCGTGGGGCAGGGGCTCATCAGATTTTCTTCAAGTGCTGCAAGGATTTAGTCCTTGCCTGGGGCTCCTTCCAGCTACAAAGAGTTGTTTATTGTCAATCCAAGGGAAAGAAAAAAAAAAAAGCACTTTTGAAAATAATAACAGCATGCATCTCATTTTAATTTTAATCCTAAAAACTACTTGATGCTCATTACAAAGGAATTGATTCCTTAAATGAATGAAGCAGCCGTGAGTCCTGCTTTGAGAGTGGGGCTGCTGACGCTCTGACTCACGCTTTGCTTCTTGCAGGCTCTGGCTTTTATGCTTCATTTAGGACACCAACGTCATTAGCATTCA
>JAVSBS010013246.1:0-17400 GCA_033124195.1 Coracias cyanogaster
GACGGGTGGTTTGGAAGGTGGAGTGATGGGTGGGATGAAGGTTGGGATGATGGGTGGGATGAAGGCTGGGATGAAGGTTGGGATGATGGGTGGGATGATGGGTGGGATGAAGGTTGGGATGATGGGTGGGATGAAGGCTGGGATGCCCCGATCTTGAGGAAGGGATGCGCAGGAGGGACCGGGGCTGGGTTTGGTGATTTACAAGATGTGACAAGGGCAGCTGAAGATGATGGATAGGAGGTGGGTAATGCCGCTCCCCAGCTGGGCTCCGCTGGTGTTAGCGGAGGGGAGAGAACGTCCCCAGCTATTTATCATCTTTCCCCAGGCCCCTGTAGGACTGTGAACCCCCCAGTGCCCAGCACACGCTGGGTGGTTTAACCCTTTCCGAGGATGCCTGGGGGAAGGTCTCTGCCGCCTGTCTCCTGGCTGCAGCAGGAGGATGGGGTTTTGCTCCCAGTCTTGGTGCTGCTCCAGAGAAAACAGGCTGGTTCCCCATGGAAAACCGGATCTTCACCTTTTCCCAGCTTTTTTGAGCTTGGGGTGATGCAAGGGGAGGGCAGCACCAGGCAGGCTGAGGTTGGCAGCTCTTCACAGGAGGGAGGATGATGAACCCCAGCATCGCCTGCACTGGGGTGGGAGGTAGTGGGGGGCATCAGAGAACGGCAACCGGCTGCTGGAGACCCCCCCGGAGCCCAGGCGTTGCCGTTCCCACCCCCAGCTCCTCAGCCAGCGCTGCCTTATTAGATTTGGCAAAATATTAAGGGAGTGTTTGGAAGGTTAATTAACACAAGGCACCGCGGCATGGGAACGCGGCGGTGCCGGCGGGTGAGCCCTCGGCCAGCCGGGTTCAGGATGTCGAGATGAAATAAAACCTGCCCCAGCACCACACACCCAGGACCACCCGGTGCCTTTTTGCAGCCCCGCGGGCTCCTCTGGGCAGGATGGGAGCTGGCACCGGCCGCTGTCAGAGCTCAGATGTGAAGCTTCCTGGTTATCCCGGCTCTGTAGGTACCAGGCGTTATAGGGGACCTGCCTCATAGAATCCTAGAATCATTCAGGTTGGCAAAGACCTCCAAGACCATCAAGTCCAACCTTCATCCCAACATCTCCCTGACTCCTAGACCACATCCCGAAGCGTCACATCCACTCGTTTTCTGAACATCTCCAGGGATGGTGACTCCACCACCTCCCTGAGCAGCCTGTTCCAACACCTCACCACTCTTGCAGTAAAGAACTTCTTCCTATCAGTGGAGAAACTGAGGAATGGAGCGGAGTGGGCAGCTGGATGAACGCAGGAGAGCTGGGCTGGGGCTCTGGCCACTGCTCGCCAGCAAGAAGCCACCTCAGCCTCCTGTCTGGGTGCAGCTTCTCATCCCGGGAGCCCCAAACAAACCCGGTGACAACCTCTTAAGGTGCACTTCAGGCAGGGCAATGGGTTCTCCTTCAACAGAAACTGCGTTTAGAAGAAAACCCCAAGCCCAGCGGCGTGGCTGTGATGGGGGTCTCCTCCAGCATCACTGTGGTGGAAGATGCTGGGATGGAGAAGCGAGGGGCAAATGAAGCTTTTGGGGCTGCGATACTGAACAGCGAATACTCGTAGCCAACGCACCAAGGAGCCGTGGGGATTTACCCCCTCCCGTGTGCGTGTCGAGGTGCAGCCCGTAACCCGACGCTCCCATTCCTGTCATGTTTTACATGGCTGGGCATGTGGTTATATTTTGTTTTGCCAACCTTTGCTTTCCCCAAAGGAGGGAATGAAAGGGCCAGTGTGCCGCCAATTTATTGTGCCTCCCGAGAGCCCCACGGCTGCCGAAAAAAGCAGATGCCTTCTGCTTAATCTGGCCTGTTGCTATGTAAACCTCCTTCCCGCTTTGATGTCCCCTATAAATACTCCATGTGTTTCCAATAAACTGGCATTTTTATCACTGGAGCTGTTAAAGGCAGATCTGTGTCAGATTCGTCCCTGGGCTCGGCCGGGGGTTCGCTGGGGATAACCTCCCTGCCCTCGTCAAGGGGCTCATTGTGTCCGGGAGCGGGGGGCCGGGGCTGGGAGGGGGCTGCCGCCGCGATGCCACCTCTCCAGCTCCGGCACGGTGCTCCCAGGGAAGGGGAGGCTGCTGGGGTGCTGAGCCCCTATCGGCCGGGGCTGAACCCTGCACCGGGACCCCCACGGCCCCGGGGACCCTCAGGGCTTTGCCTGCCTGGCTGGGGGGGTCTCCCTCCTAGCCTGGTCTCTCCCAAGTGCTGCTCGTACTTTTAGGTGCCTCTCCAGGCAAACTTGGGGCTCATCTCAGGCACCTCTATTTTTTTTTTTCCCCAGCCCCCTATTTTGTAGCTTAAATGATGCCAAAGGGCGTGCAGAAAATCCCACCCGACACTTTTCCATGAAGAGCAGCCCAGAAACAAGAACCTCCATCCCTCCTTCTCGTTCGGATTATTCCATGGAGGCATCAGGATGAGCCCCACTTCACCTGCTCACAAACACCTTTTAACCTCTCCCTAGTTCCCCCCTTGCCCTTTCGCTGGTATAAATCTCTCTGATTATCATTGTCACCCAAGGACAGAGCACAACCCCCCCAGCTCAGGGCACCTCCTCCATCATCTTCACGGGTCAGTCCTCGGCCCCTGCAGCGGGTGCTTTGGGGTGCTCAGCCCTGACCGGGGGTCCCTGGGAGCTGGGTCACGGCTGGAGCAGCAGCCCTGCTCCTCTGGGCAGGAAGAGATGGCCTGGGGTGTCTGCAGGGGGGTGGGTTAGTCCCCATGTCCTGGGGGACAAGGTCTGAGCATGATCTGGTGCAGGAACCGGCTGTGACAAGGACGCTTGTGTGATGGAGCTGGGATGGGCGTGAGCGATATTTTGGAGGGATACGGGTGAGGTTACTGAGGGTCTGGTCTCCCCAAAAGCTCTGCAAGTTGGGGGTGAGTCTCACCGTACGTTGTCCCTGTGAAAAACTCACCCAAAGAGACCTCGACGGGGCCAGTTTAAACCTTTCCAGCCTCAGATGCTCCTGCAGCGATGGGGCTCGGCTGCCTGTGGGATGTCCTCCTGGAGCTGTGGCATTTCCCTCTTGCCACCTCATTCTCCCCGGGGGTTTCTGCCCCTTCCACTGCCCGGGGATGAAGGTCTGGCATGGGCTGGTTGTGCTCCTGCAGCTCCAGCATCTCCATCCCCGTGTCCCAACACATGTGGAGGGTGCCTGGATGGACCAGCAATGAGCAGTGGGAGGTGTCCCTGCCACGGCAGGGGCATTGGAACGAGATGACCTTTGAGGTCCCTTCCACCCCAAACCATTCTACGATTCTACGACCACACTCTGGGCACAACCAGCACAAAGCTGAGCTCCCCAGCAAAACCCAGCAGCGACTGGGCTACCAGCTGTGGGACTGGGCAACCAGCGTCTCTGCCCCGTTGGGAAACAGGACGAGGGGTTGTTGTGGGTTTGGTTGGGTATTTTGTTGTTTTTTTTTGTTTTAAACCCTGTTTTGGCTTGAAATGTGGTGTCAGAGGCCTGGCTGATATATGCTGCAAAAAAAGGGGTCGGCAGCGCCGGTATTCTTTATTTTGACAGGGCAATGAAAGTGTTATGTAGTCGTGACGCCTCCCTGCTGCTCCACCCCCCTCGGCCTTTATCAACCTGAAAGAGCCCAGGATCCTATTTATAACCTAACCTGAATTGTGCGATGCCTGGGGAAGGGGCCACAAAGAGCAGTGATTTATGAACGTGGTAAAAACAATGCAGACCCTCCACGCTCGCCCCCGGCCCGGAGGGGAGACCCTTCACCCAGCCCCAGCGCTGCGGGGATGGACTCGGGGTGGGGGGTGGGTTCGCAATGTCCCCCCCTTGGTTTGTCCAAGGTGAAAGCAGCCCCCGTGCTGGTTTGGGGGGTTTGAGATGGGAAACCAGAGCTTCTGAAGCACCTGATCTCCCCACCCCAGCTGCTGTATGGACTGAGCGAGCTGCCCGGCCCCGTCTGCATTTACAGCCTGCGTTGGGGGGGGTTGCGCTGAGCATCTCGAGGCCGTTTGCCCCCCAGGGTTGTCTCCAGTGAGATGTTGGACGAAGGTGGGATTTGATGATCCTAGAGGTCTTGTCCTGCCTGAATGATTCTACGACTCTATGATTCCGGCGCTCCCCGGCAGCGCTGCTCTCCTCGAGACGCCTGCCTGCATCTTTCTAAAATTATTTAATGGGTTTTAAATTAATTACTTCGATAAAAAGTGCTTTCTGCTGGCGCGTCAGGAAGCGCTGACAGATTGCAAAGCCCCTCGTTATGGCGCGGGGGGGAAGGGGAGGGCTGACGGCGAAGCTTGTCCCTCCAAGGTCAAACTACTTCCATTCCTCACCCGCGCCTCTCTAATAACGCTGTCAATGAGCGCCGGCACCAGCACCCTCGGTGGGAAGGACACTTGCTGTCAAGCTTGGCTCCACGCGTGGACATCCACGGCAGCATCTTGGGGATGGGTTTGGGGTGGTTGGGTCCTTCCCTGGCCGTGGTTAAATCCTGATACCCACGGCAGCATCCTGGCGTTGTGTTTGGGGTGGTTGGGTCCTTCCCTGGCTGTGGTTCAATCCCGATCCCACCATCATCAGTGGTAATTAAGCTTTTTGGTATCTTTTCATGGCTGGGAGCAGCTCAGAGGAGATCGCTGGGGCTGTCCATGGCTGCGCTGGGTCTGTGGGGTTCCCACCCTCCAGCAGCCCTCTCCACATTTCCCCTTTTTCCTCCTTTTTTGGATTGAAAGCAGGGAGCCACCGGTGCAGGGGCAGTGACGCCGGTGCCATCGATGGGCCTCTTGCCCCTTGCACGTCTATTGGGCTGTCACTGGTGACATCTGAGTTCGGCGCTTGGAAAACCTCCCTCCTGAGCCGTGACACGTTGACGGCTGAAGCATCCCAGCAGGGTTTGGACTTTCCCTGCCTAATTACTGCCAGATTGCTCAGCCCCATCCCCACGCTCCCCAGGGAAGGTGGCTGGGCTGCTCAGGTCCTCCTGGGCTTGGGAAAACTCAACCCTGGACCAGCTTTGCTGTGAGCAATCCCTGTGGAGAAAGGCTCAGAATTAGCGTATTAAAGATTTTCCACCCAAAAGGGACTGGAAGTTGTGCTGAGCGGCACCAAGTGTTTCCTGAAGGATGCTCTACCTGCCAGCAGAGTTCTCCTCCACCTCCCCATCCCTGGATCACCTTGACGTGCTGGGTACCACCATCCACCAGTGTCGGTCCATGAGCTCCCCGCTCCCGGCACAGCCCCCGTGCTGCAGCCTCACGCTGAAGAGCTTAACGAGGGTGTTTCTTCTATCTTAACTAATTTATTCCCGTACACACCGAGGTCAACCAGGGTGCAGGGCGCTGCAACCGGAGTGAGAAAAGCTCTTGACAAGGGAGATCTTGCTCTGCTTTCCATCAAGCGTCAGCCCTGCTGCCATCAGTCCTTCCCTTTGGTGTCGGAGCCGAGCTGCCGGCCGGGGACACGGCACCTCCTTCATTCACCCGGCAACAACTGGGGCTGCCGGTGTGTGCCATGGCTGCATTATGGCAAGGTTGGGCCTTGCCCGTGCTGGCAGAGCTGTGGGAGGGGGCAGGACACGGCTCTGTGTGCCCGGACGGTGGCCGTGGCTCCTGGGCTGCCACGAGCGATGGCACTGGGAGGAACGCCCGGAGCTGCGGGGGGTGGAAATAATAATAAAGGGTTTTTTACGAGGCAGCTGCTGGCAGAGGCTTGTTGTGGGAAAAGCAGATCCAGGTGCTGCACTCAACCGAGCATGAAAAATAGCAGTGGGGAAGGGCGAGAGCTGCTGAGGTCCTTCCACTGGGCAGGGGAGACCAGGAAGCTCATCTGGTGCCTCCAGATACGGGGGACAGGAGGAGTCAAACTGGGAGATGCTGGGAAACGATGGAGCAGCTGGGACGTGTTGGTCCAGGCTGGTCAAGCTGCTCTGCCATGTTCCTCCTTCCTCCTTCCCACATTCATATGAACGGGCTTTTGACCCCACCCACCCTTGTTGCCGTGCCGAGGGAAGATGCTTATGGTCCTGCATCTGCCTTCTGAAATCCACCCACTACTTCAACTGGGAGCAGACCCACGGCTTCTCCTTCCTCTGACCTCTGGTGTGAGGCGCCGGTCTGAGACTGCACTGGATGGAAACGTCGCCGTCCCAAGGGTTGGGCCAGTGGCCACCTCCTCAGATCTCTTCTGCTTCCACTACAGCCTCAACTCAGAAGAAAAGCTTCATCTTGATGGGTTCATGAGCAAGAAGAATCAAATCTTGCCATCAGAAGCACTTGCGTGAGCCTGGAAATAGACAATAGTCATACAATTGGTGCTTTGTCCTAAGTTCAAGCTGCTACAGATCCACCCCAGACCCATGGCTTATTTTCTTCTCCCAAAACTGAGCCAATTTTGAGGCCCAGAGCTGTAGAATCCTCAGATTTAGGACTCCCTTCACCAAAATATTGTTCTTCCTTCTTGGTTTCTGGAGGTCCATAGGCACATCCATGCTGTGCTTGAAGTCCTGCCACCTAACCAGAAGTCTTGCAGAAAGTCAAGAGGTTCCTCAATGGAGACATTCGAAACGCCTGTACCAACGCTGGCCCAGAGTTCATGTTTCATTGCGCGTTGATTTATCATCCCTTGAGTTAATTATTGACCTTAGCTTTGGCTTGGTCAATATTTACCTCCCCAGGTCAATAAATCTTGACGTTCACCTCAACAGAAGTCAATATCTCCTTAGTGTTTATCTATTCCTTCTGTTGCTAATTTTGCTGAAAGCTTTTATTTATCCTTACAAAGCATGCTCGCTTGGAGAGGAGCAGCCTTTGCTTATCCACTACCAACAAAGCCTTTGCTTCTCTACAATGACTCACGTGGGCCACCACAGACACAAGCCATGGGTGGCATCACTCTAGCCGAGGCAGGACACTGCTTGCTTTCATCCGGCCGGTGACGTCTGGCCAGTTTCCAACCATCAGCAAGGCTGGCTTTTCTGATGGAGCTGACAGCTTTGCTGGGACCACAGCCTGGCTGCTGAGAAAACCGTGAGTTCCTACCAACCAGGCTTGGAGCTGGGCAAATATTGGGGCAGGAGGAAGAAGAATCATAGCTCAAAATGTTTATGGCAAGGTAGGCCAGCTCTTGAGGGTGTCATTCCTGCTTTGCTGCTTCGTCCTTGAGCTTCGCGGGCAGCTTGTGGGTGTCGTTCTCATGACCCAACTACCAATGAAGAAGACCCATCTGTGACAGGAATGGACGAGGGAGCTGTGATTTTACAGATGCTCTTTCCATGGTCTGAATAATCCCCTCCTCTGAGTAGAGCAGCATTGGGGTCTAAATCTCTCCCCTACTCCTGTCTTGGAGGCAGGAGCACCTCATTGTGCCCTCAACCTTGGCCATCACAGGGGCCTGGGGGTTCTCCTGGGTAACGCCTCTGCCCTGAGAGCCTGCCCATCCCTTCTCTCCATGAAACGGAATCAGATTAATTGCTGATGTGTCTATATGGCCCCGTCCCCCCTCTTTTTGGTTATCCCCTGACAAAGATTAATTGGAGTTGCTGCAGGAGGCTGCGGGTGTGGGGAGGGTGCAAGAAGTGCTTTTGATGTGGGTGTGAGTGGGTCATCACAGCACCGGGAGCCTGAACACCTCCTGAGTGCTCTGGCTGTGTCATGGCCAAGTGTCCTGGCCACCATCAGTAGAAAAGCCTAGAAACCCATGGAAGCACAAGACATGACCTGTAGCTCCTGGGAATCCTTCTCCCCACCAGATTCCAACTCATGTGGGTGCAGCCGCTCTCCAGCTGATGTTTGTCCATGGTGGTGGCACAAGGGCAGTGCTGGTCCTTTGGTTTGGAAGCAGAACCACATCCCCATCACCTTTTGCACCAGATGTCTGCCATCTCAGCCCAAATATCAGCCCTCTTTTAGCCAGAGCGGGTATCAAGGAGGACCCTGGGTGGGATAGGATTTCTGGTTCTTCCATAGTGCTGACATGGGAGTGGGGTCTTCCCATCCCGAGGACTGGTGGTGGGACATGTAGGCTGGAGGTGGGACATGAAGTCTGGAGGTGGGACATGAAGTCTGGAGGTGGGACATGTAGGCTGGAGGTGGGACATGTAGGCTGGAGGTGGCTGTGGCCTCCCAGCAGCATCAGACTGGAGACGTAGTTTCATGGATTCCTTTCTTTTATCCCTAATGCCATCCATGGAGCCTGGGCTCCTGGGCCTGGGAAAAGCTCTGAAGAATGCTGGATTCCGTAGCATCAGATATGACCAGCGATTTGTCTTGCAGTCATCTGATTTGGGAATAAGCCTCTGCTCCTTGCCTCTTGTTGTGTGTCCACCAGGACCCCCTGCCATAATTCCTAATCCCTCCCCCCTGCGAGGAGGAGAGGGGAAGAACTTCCATCCCTGTGCTCCTGCCTCGAACTTTTAATATTTTAATTGAGTGAATTGACCTGGAGTAGTCTATTGAACTCTGCCTGACCTTTTAAATAACAGGTCAAGGATTTAGCTTTGCCGCACTGACCTCTTCCCTTATCTGCTAATACTGCTCCTCTCTCAATTAGCTGCCGTCCCCCCGACCCGCTGAAGTTGGGACCACTTTGCAGGCATCAGCGTGGCTTCCCCCACTCACGAGTGGGTAATGGAGATCATCAGTGCTCCCTTGGGCTTTGCTGTTGCTGTCCTGCAGCATCCTTCTTCAGAGACAGGCCTCCAGGCGGGGATGTCCACCAGAGCACCAGCACCCAAGGAAAGCTTCATCCTTGTCTTCTACTGATGGGCACAACTGAGGCATGGCAGAAGGAAAAGCAAAGATGAAGCTGCTGTGGAGGTCCCATAGCAGCTCCAGCCTCGTCAAGCACATTGAGGAGACTTCAAGGGCACTTTCCTCATTTCCCTGGATGTTGTAGGTCATCAAGAGGAGCAGCTTGAGATCCCACCTGCTCTGGCGAACCAAAGGGAGGTGACCCCTTGAGACCAGCTTGAGCTGCTGCTGTGGCCCAGCCAGAACGTCCTTCCCAAGGATGATGGTAGAAAACACTTGCTGGGAGAGTTGGGCCACGCTGAGGGTTGTAAAATTTGTTTTGACATTACAGCAGACCTGGGACAAGGGATCCTCCACACCATCTGCTCGAGCAAGTGTCGTGAGATAAAACAACCTCTGCAGATTCCTCGTTCTCTGCAAGCCTGGGCAGCTCTCTTCTCCCTCCAGAAGATAGACTCATGTCAAGATCAACCATTGAGGGTTTTGAACCTCTTTATATGGTCCATTGTGAGAGGCAGGAGCCTGTTCCTCAGGCCATGGCCAGGCCACCCTCCCCCACCCAACTCAGCTGGCTCGTCCACTGACGCGGCGCGGTGGCCGGTGCCTTCACCGGGAGCATCATTTCACTTTTATGGGGAATGCAAAGATCCGCAAACCTGTAAAACTCTGCCTGGTCCAAGTTTGCCCGTGCAAGAGCTGGGTTTGGAGGCAGCCCTGGGTTACCCAGCCCTGTGAAATTAGCGCCGGGCTCCGCATTCCAGAGTATAAATATCTGCCATTGTAGTGCTGAGGAATGCGAGCGCGTTGGAGTCTAAAATTAAAGAGCTGGGCCGAAGGCATCTCGGGTTACCAGAAACAAGACTCCATTGTGCTCCCGTTGGGGCTTGGCCGCTGTGCGGGGAAGTGGGCTGGGAGTGTTTAGAGAGCGCCCGGGTTAAATCCAAGGGGCACCTCGGCCTTTAATTACAAAATTTTGATTGGGATATGGAGTGAAAGCTCCACTGCGGAGGGCAGGGGGTCCCACCAGGTGCTGGGTACCGGGAGGAGAGGATGCACTGGGTACCATGCGAGAAGGATGCACTGGGTACCACATGAGGAGGATGTGCTGGGTACCAGGCAGGGAGGATCCGCTGGGTACCACGTGGGGAGGATGCGCTGGGTACAATATGGGAAGGATGCGCTGGGGTTTTGCAGCATCTTCCAGTGGCTTTTCTATCATAAATATGGGATGCTTGGGTGTCTTGTCCTCCTCCTCTGCCTCAGTTCTCCACGTCTTTAAGCACATGCTTCGCTTAAGCTCCTCTGAGGCTCGGGTCAGTGTTAACTCACAGCCTGTGTCACCGCAAGGCCCCATCCCTGCGCTTGGCCCCGTCCGCGCCCACACTCACATGCGGCCGTTGCTCATGTCGCTCCGCTCTGTTTAACACATGGAGCCAGCGATGCTTGGCTGCTGTTTACTGGCAACAGGGCCACTTGTGCAGAGGAATTTCTGGCCCCTGGAAAAAAAAACCTGACAACTAGTGCAGGGGAAATGAGTGTCTTTGTTTTTGGTTTTTTGTTTTTTTTTTTTAAACAATACTTTACATTCTGGAAGGAAAATGGGTCGGGGAGGGGGGGTTGTGCTGAGGTTGTGCTGGGGATGTGTCGCTGTCATTTGAGATCCCAAGGGAAGCCCCGTCCTGGTGAGTCCTGCCCAGCACAGAAGAAACTCTCCCCATTCTTCACTTCAGGTGCAAATGTCTCCTTGGCCAAGAATAAGCAGCAGGATTAGAAAGCTGACAGGAGCCAGATGGATGAAAGGAGCAGAAGAAGTGAGATTTGCTTGGTTTTGGCTGTTTCACCCCGTTATATTTGGTCAGGTTGTGGTTCTTCACAAGGGGTTTGGTTCCCTGCTCCTGGCTGCAGCTTTGTGGCCTCTTGGGTTTGCACTCCCAGTTCCTACTGGTGCAGCAGCTGCTGTGGGACATGCAGCTTGCCGGGATGCTGGGAACAGTCCTGGGACGTAGCCAGGATCTTCCCTACCTTCCATGATGGTTTCGTGTCACGTCCTGCCCTAAAACCCTTGGTGGCTGTTGGCACCGTGGCTGGGGCTGCCCCGACCACGGGGATCTTGGGTCCCCCTTTGCAAAGGCTCCAGTCGCCTCCTCGAATCCCACCCCTTGAGCCTGGGCTCTGATTGCGGTTCCAGGCCTGCGGTTCGTGACGCAGAAAAAACCACAGAAACCCCCCTAAATATGGAGCTGTTTCCTGTTGCCGTCGCAGTGTCCCCTGAGCAATCAATTTATGGCCCCTAAAGCTCCTCTAAGTGGATTTAGCCTCTCAAGATAAATCTTTTCCCTTTGTGCACGCAGAGCGGCCCCGGTTCTGTGGCTGCTGCTGCTAAATTGGGCGTTCGGGGGGATTAAGCCCCGCGGCCGGAGCCCGGTGGCCGTGGCTGCTCTGCTGGGTCCTTCCACGGCTCATCCCCGAGTTGTTCTCGCAGTCACAAGACTTCTTATTTTTTTTTAATGAAGGGGACATATTTGCCCTGGGGTAGGATCTTCCGGCTGAACCACGATTTTCCCTCCACAAATGGACTGAACAAAGAGAAACCTTCTCCCTGCTCCTCTCCGCTCCTTGCAGCAGAGATAAGCCCATGAGGACCGTTCCTTGGGATGGGCTGGGATCCTTGAGCCGCCGCATTTATCCCCGGAGCCACTTCATGAAAATAAAGCTGTTAATGGACCCTCGACCTCCTCCGTCTTCGCCCAGTTTGGGGTTCCTGTGTTGGGGTGATGCTCTGGGGCTCGGCGCTCTCCCGTCGTGCTGCAGAGCAGGGACCACTGAGCTTCTCCATGGTGGTGGGGAGCAGAGCAGCCAGCCCTGGTGATTCCCTCCCCTCCACGGAGCCAGGGAAGGGACCTGGGGCAGCTTCTCCTCTTGCTGGGGAAGAGGAGCCGGGTTTAATTGCAAACACGAGCGAGGATGCTCGGGCTGGGGACGCTCCCTGGCTCCAGCCTTCTGCTGGCGCTGGGCTGGAGAAAGCCCTATTAGCTGCACGAGCTTTAAGCACAACCAGATGTGGGAGATGAAGCTGTTAAACTCCTTTTGTGCTCGGCGGAGGCTGAGGGGGGGTCCCGGGCCCCCACACCACCCGTGCCCCTTCTGCCGCGGATACTGAAACCAGAGGCTTCGCTCGGGCGGGGAGGGGATGGTGCAGCTCGGATATTTCAGAGGTGGCAATTTGGGGAGGCTCTTGTTCCTAAAACTGAGACCGAGGTTTGTGTCACGAGCTCCTTCTCTAATTTCTCCCTATTTACAGGCATCATTTCCTCCAGAAATTCAGTGCGAGCTCTTTATAAGCGGGAGACCCATTTCCAAGAGGCCAAATGCAATATCTGGAGGTTGAAGGACTTTGCTTTCCCAGAGCACGTGAGGACCCGGCAGAGATTGTCCCTCTTAGGAGCTGATGTGCTTCGAGTCTTGTCACCGGGAGCAGGTATCCCCAAATCCCAGGAGAGAGCGCGAGGATCCAGCAGCCCCGCCGCCAATAAATCAGCGGCTCTCTGTAATTTTATGTAACGTTAATAAATCAGACAAATGAAAATAGCTCGAGCCTTGTAAGGCATAAATCAACCTCCCGCTCTGGCACGGTGCTTTAAAATAATTTGTAGATTGATGGTTGTCTGGCTGAACGAGGGAGTTGGGGGCCTGGGAAGATTTTTAATGACCGCTGCGGTGCAACATCTCCCTGGGCACAGTCCCAGCTCCTCCCCCCTTCCCAGTTTGCCAGAAGCAGCTCTGGGGGAACTGGGGGGGGGTGGTCGCAGCGCGGGAAGCAGAGGAGAGGTCCGAGCTGGGCGCCCCGGCACCGCCGGCCACATGGCACATGGGTGTTGGGTGCTCCTCACCCTGGGTGCCCTCGGTTGGGATCCGTGGCTTTCCTGCTGCGATGATGCTGAGATTCCCCCCGGCTCTGGGTGCAAACTCGGTGGTCTCAGGTCAGCTTTGTCCGGCTGATCTCAGGATGGTTTTGCTGCTAGCACAGGAGCCAAACCCCCGTCACCAAGAGCTTCGGGGGTCTGGGAAGAGGAGAAGCAGCAGGAGATGCGCAGCTTGGCAGAGCTCCTCCTGCACCCTCTGAAAGCACCGTGAGCTGGAGCGCAAGGTACCCACCTTCCAAACAAGGGACACCTTCCACTACAAGGGACCCTGCTTCCAAAAACGCCACCTCCTCTCCCGTCCCTGCAGCTCCCGTGGGCTCCCTGCGGCTGCTCCGGCACCACCAGCATCACCAGCATCACCGCGCTGCTGCCACCGCCGGCACGGTGCAAAGCCAGGACCTCGCTCTTGCCTTAGCCGCGATCCCAGGACACTGTTGGCACCAAACCCAGGGAAAGATATTGGGGTTTTTTTGTTTGTGTTCGTGTCCAGCCTTGTTTCAATTTCTGGGCCCTGCGTTTCCGCGCTCCCCACCCTGGCAGGTCCCTTTCTGTGCCGTCGCCGGCAGCGTTGGCGCTGGGTCGGGGCTTCTTGGTCTGTCCCCTCAATCACCACTTGATGGTGGGCAACCATCTAACGCTTCTTGGCCTCATTCTCCTCATCTCCACACCGAAAATAATGTTCCTTTCTAAGGGCACCAACTCCATTCCTGGCTGTCTGCAATTGACCTGGCCTAGCCCCAGATTCTGTAACTGGTTATACTGGCACAACTGGTATCCTTCACCCGCATTCCCAGCCTTGATGCTCACCACCAGCCCGAGCTGGATGTCACCGGCAGACCTCTCAAGCCTGCCCGAAGCGGTGCCCGGCTGTGCCCAGCCCTCTTTGTGCCTTGTTTTTGCAGCCCCCAGGTCGGTGCCGGGCGGTAAAACCGCTCTCTCCACCACGGAGCCCTCGGCTCTTGCCCATGGGACACCTTCCACCACGGCTGCGGGTGTAGAAGCCCAGGAGAGGTTGAGCGAGGGGTTTACACGAGGGTTTTTTTTTCGCGGCTCTGCGTGTTTTACTGCTTTTGGAGGTGTGAAGAGTTAAGTGCTGGGCCGGAGGGCGGCCAAAGGGGTAATTGCTCCTTGCCAGGACTGCAGCGTGTTCCAGCAGGACCATCCGCCCTGCCCGCGGGGTTTTGTCTCAAGAATGGAGCTTCCAGCAGGATCCTGGGCGCTCAGTGGGTCCGAGACCCCCTGAAAGCAGTGCCAGTTTTCCCGGCCATCCCTTTGCTGCCGAGCGGCCGGTTTCCTGGGATCCCCCCGGCTTCCAGCCAGCCCCGAGTGCAATGCGGAGTCTTGGGCACCACCAGCAAAGTGGGGTTGGGATGAAGGTCTCTCTCGAATGCTCTTCATCCCAGTGTGATGATCCGCAGGGATACGGCCAGTGCTGCGAGGCCGTGAGTTGTTGATCAGCTTGGTTTTGAAGCCGAAATGAGCTGCTCCTTGAAACAGAGCATCGAGGCAGGTCCTGGTCTGGTGACACCTCTCCAGCATCTCCCTCCCAGCCAAAGCGGCTCTAAACCCCATCCCACCATCCAGAGATGAGCCACGAGCATCTTGGCTCCCCCTCCCACGGATTCATGGCCGGATTTTTAAACCCTTTGTAGTAGGAATTTATAGCTCTTCCCAATCCCGAGGGAACGAGGACATTAAATAATTAGAGGCCTCTCCAATGAACGCTTCTCGCTGGGCGCAGGGCACTTGGAGAACCCCGGCCCCGCTCCCGGCACGGCTGCTCTCGCCGAGGACGTGTCACCCCTCCGTGAACCGGCGGAAAATATCAGGCATCACATGTCCCAAACCTGCAGCCCTCGGATTATCATATTTTGCCGTTAAACCCTGACGGGAGCTGTGGAATGCCAGCTTCCCGGTGGGAGAAGAGAAACCCCAGTGTTTTCGAGAAGAAGGTGTCAGCATGGATTTTTGCTGATGGTTTCTATTGCTGATCAAACAGAGGAATAATTAACGAATTCGGACTTTTGACGAGGAGTTTATTTTTTAAAGGAATCATGGGGAGTGATTAGTGAAAATAAATTGCGTGACCCCGCAGTTCCCATCCAGCGTTTCCTCGGCTAATGAGGTGAGTTTGAACTCTGCAAAGCAGGGCTAGAAATCCGGCTTCCCACTTTAATAAAAGGCAGCTTATACCCAGTGAAACCGGAACCACAGTAAGTGTCAGGCTCGTTTTATAGCTCACCAGGATTAGTACTGTTAGATACTGTTTTCAGGACAGCAGCAGCCAAAGCCGCGGTCCTGCGATGCTGGAAGGTCCTGGAGGACTCGCTGCTGGAGCCTGAGGGGTGACCTGAGCCATCGAGAGCGGTGCGTGGTCGGCATCACCGTGACGAGCTGCCCTCACCCCAGCGCTCGTCTCCTGTGGGGTTCCAGCCCTTGGATAACACGGCGGTGAAATAAAGTCTGTGGTCTCTGAGGTCCCACCGTGTTGCAGGGAGGGCATGTGGGAGAAATCCGAGCAGGGAGTGGGGAAGTTGAGGGGCTGGAGCGGGTCAAGAGAAGGGCAGCCAAGCTGGGGAGGGGTCTGGAGAACATGTCTTGTGAGGGACTTGGCGTTGTTTAGTCTGGGGAAGAGGAAGCTCAGGGGAGACCTTATTGCTCTCTACAGGTACCTAGAAGGTTGTGGTGAGGCTGGTGCTGGTCTCTTCTCCCAAGCAGCGAACGACGGGACAAGAGAAAATGGCCTCAAGTTGCATCAGGGGAGGTTTAGGTTGGACATTAGGAAGAAGTTCCTTACCAAAAGAAAACTCAAGTGTTGGAACAGGCTGCCCAGGGCAGTGGTGGAGTCACCATCCCTGGTGATGTTCAAAAAATGAGTAGATGTGACACTTCGGGACATGGTCTAGGGGTCAGGGAGATGTTGGGATGAAGGCTGGACTTGATGATCCTGGAGGTCTTTTCCAACCTAAATGATTCTGTGAGTCTATAATTCAATTCCTTCCAACTGTCTCTCCCCAGACCTGTGCTGAGCTTCGTGGGGCTCCCAACGGATGGCAAAGCCCCAAGAGGGCTGGGATGGGGACATTCACCTGGAGCTGCCCTGGGATGAGCTGGCCCAAGACGTCAGGAGCATGAGGCTGGTCCCAGCAGCCCCATGGCCACGGCTGGGCTCACACATCTTGGGTCTCTTACTCCAATAACACACAAAAAATTCCTTCCTGGGGCTGTCGTTTGGGCCACTCCCTCCGCTGGTGGGTGACAACAAGGGACAACAAGGGATGGGTGAGGATGGCTGCCACGGGATGATGGGTGAGGATGACTGCCATGGGATGATGGGGCTTCGACCCCTGCCCACCCTGGCCCCTCGCTGTGCTTTATCCCAGCAGGGCTGCTTGGTTCTAGGCTTAAAATCTGGTTAATTTGGCCTTTCCAGGTTTTTCTCAGGCCTGGGTTGCGGTCACCCCAACGTTTGGGTTCGGGGGCTGAGCTGCATCACTTGTGGAGCCGGGCGGGAGCTGGCGAAGGCTGCCTGGAGCTCCACTGTCCGCCCAAGAACAAACATCGCTCGCCTGCTCCTGGGGAGAAGAGTGTGTCATAATCCCTGAGGGATATGACACAACGTTCATGCGAGGGAAATAATGTGATTACATCAGGGGGAGAGCCTGAGCTGGTTAAATAAAATGAAGCAGGGGTTTGGAGAGCAAGGG
Source organism: Coracias cyanogaster (assembly GCA_033124195.1). Taxonomy (NCBI): domain Eukaryota; kingdom Metazoa; phylum Chordata; class Aves; order Coraciiformes; family Coraciidae; genus Coracias; species Coracias cyanogaster. The sequence goes on from JAVSBS010013246.1 coordinate 16,389, forward strand.
CGAGGCGGCTGCGGGGTGTTCTTGGCGCAAAGCCACCCAAATAAGGTGGATTTTGGGGCCTGGAGAAGGGACCAGGTCGCCCCGTGCCCCAGCCCAGCTGATCCTGGCCTGAGCAAAGACTCCGAGAACTCGGAGAGTTTAGAGAGGGGTGGATAATGCCTTAATAAATGGGTTGTCCTGTGGACACCTCCCATTGACACAGTATCCTTGGGGCAACTGTTTTATTTTTGCACGGTAAACTAATAGCAGGAAAATATTCCAGGTATTTGGGATTCCTCTGAGCGCGGTTCAGCAGCTGAGGACCCAGCCCCCGGCTCCCCGCGGGCTGCAGCTGGGTCCTGGGGGTGCGGGCAGGGCCGGAGCCGGGGTGCAGGGTGCTGGGGAACCAGGGAACGGGGTGTAAAGGGGAGCAGGGGTACAAGGTGCAAGGGCTTGGGGTGCAAGGATGCTGGGGTACCAGGGTGCCAGGTGCTGGAGCACCTGGGTGCTGGGATGCTGAGGTTCATGGGTTGGGGTGCATGGGTGCTGGGATGTTGGGGTGCAGGGAATCAGGGTGCATGGGCTCTGGGGTGCAGGGCGTCAGGCAGGATGGATGCTGGGATGCAGGACGATTAAGTGCATATAGGGGCTGGGGTGTTGGAGTGCAGGGGTTCGGGGTGCAGGGGCACTGGGATGCTGGGGTGCAGGAGGCTTAAGTGCGTCGGTGCTGGGATGCTGGAGGATGGGGTGCATAGGGGTTGGGATGCTGAGGTGCAGGGGGTCGGGGTGCTGGGGGTCAAGGAGCATGGGCACTGGGATGTTGGGGTACAGACGTCAGAGTGCATGGGTGCTGGGGTGCAGGAGGCTTAAGTGCATGGGTGCTGGGGCACAGGGAGCTGATGTGCATGGGCGCTGGGATGCAGGGGGCCGGGATGAACGGGTGCAGGGGGTCGGGATGCATGGATGCAGAGATGCAGGGGTGCAGGGGGTCGGGGTGCACGGGCGCTGGGTTCCAGGGGTGCAGGGGGTCGGG
>JAVSBS010013247.1:0-14606 GCA_033124195.1 Coracias cyanogaster
CAAAGCCGGCCCGGGGTGCAGGGGTGCAGCCCCCAAACGTGGCTGCTCCGGGGGGCAAGGGGGCTGGCGGAGCCTCGTCCCCCTCGCAGGGACGGGGACGCGGAGGGGGGACGAGCTCTTGGCGGGGGTGTCTGTTCCCTGCGAGCTTGTGTCACGGCTTGGGGGGGCTCTGGACCTGGGCGGGGGGCAGGCGGCGGTCTGGGGAGGCGTGAGACCCCCTCCCGGGGGGGCTGCTGTGGCGGCGGCTGCGCCCCGAGATCTTCCCCGAGCCCTGGTGCCTGGGGGGGCAAAGCCGGCCCGGGGTGCAGGGGTGCAGCCCCCAAACGTGGCTGCTCCGGGGGGCAAGGGGGCTGGCGGAGCCTCGCCCCCCTCGCAGGGACGGGGACGCGGAGGGGGGCACCTCGGTGCTGTCGGTGAAATGACATTTCTGGGAAACAATGGGCTCGGCCGGAGGCCGGCGGCGGGGGCCCGGCAGGGGCGACGAGCCCCCCGAAGTTCCCAGGCTGCTTCTGCGTCCCCGTTCCGTGGCAGGATCCGTGCCGGGGACCGTGTCTCTCCATCGTCCTCCCTCCTCCGGCGGTTTTCTGGAGCGTTGGCTGGTGGGGGGGCAAGTTGAGGACGTTTTTGGGGTTGGGGTGAGCTGAGTGTGTTCCCTCCCCTGCGACACCTGCGCTGGCGGCTCTGGGGCCGTGGCTGCTGCGGGTGCCGCTTTTTGGGCGAAGCTCTGGGCTCCAGGCAGAGATTTCCCCCAGCAGCCGGAGCCTCCCCTTGGGTGGAGTGACGAGGACTTGGGGTTCACCCCCCGATCTCCTCTTGGGGAGCACCGGGATGGGCAGCGCCTGGCTCTGGCAGCTCCACGCGGGAGCAGAGAGCGGCTCCGGGTTCCCCAAAGCTCCCGACTCCGCTCCCGTTGAACCCTCCGGAGAGAAGCTGGGGCGGGTGAGGGTGAGCCGGGTCCTGCGGCGATGGGATCCCAGCGATTTTTGGCCTCATCTTGGCTTTTGCTTCCAAGGACTCAAGGAAACCTGAGCGGCCTCGATGAGCTGGCGCGACAGCCGGCTCCGGAGCCCTGGGAAAGGTGTCGGTGTCCGGAGGAGCTGCCAGGTCTGTTTGCGGCAGGTTGTGCTCCCGAGGGGAATTTCAGGAGTGGTGGGGGCCGATGTGGTGGGACCTCGGGGTTATCTGAGGGCAGGGGAGCGGGACGGGCGCGAGGAGGGAGCCTCCAGCAGAGGATTAATTTTTCTCCGCTCTCAGTGGATCAGCTCCATTTAAAACGCGCGTGAGCGTCGTTAATGAAGTCGGGCCGCAATCGGTGGCGATGAAGGTGCTGCCTGGCTTCGCTCCCGAGCAGCCAGCGTCTCTGTCCTGCTGTCCTTGTGTGTCCATCCGTCTGTCCGAGTGCGCCCTGAAGAAGGAGCTTCTCTTCTCTTCCCCTCTGCCGTGGGCTCGGCGTCGTTGCTCGCGGTTATTATTTATTCACGTTGTGGCGATGCCCAGAGGGCAGAGCACGGGTTTAGGCACCGCACAAAGACGCTGTAGAAATCGGCCCCGCTTTGCTTCGAATTCCAACTCTGCTGGGTCTCGGGAGCGTGTTTAGGAGGGAGAGGTTTCTGTTTCACACCGCGCGGGTTTGTGGTGCTCTCCCCATCGCCGGCGTTTAACCAAAAGGTGAGCAGGGACGTGTGTGTCCTGTCGTGTCAGCATGAGGAGCTTCTCCAGGTGGGAATATCCATGAAAAAATAACACCCCTCTCCCCTGGGACAGGGCACTTGTGTCTCAAGTGCCGGTGGCTGGGCCTCACGCCGCTCCTTGACGGGTTTCTCTCTTTCTTCCCCTTCTCCCGATAAAAGCGAGGGACGTCGCAGCCACGTTCGCTCGTGTGTTAAGGCAGCAGGAACGTGGTGATGGTGGGAGATGTCCCCAGTGAAGAACTTGCTGATATCTTTGGGGCTCGGGACATGGCTGCGAGGCCGGGCTCGTGCAGCGGCCGCTGTGACAAGTCCCAGTGCTGGGGCTCAGCAGCGGGCGCAGGAAGTTTTTTGTCCTGTTTCTAAAGCAGTCAATGGAGAAATTCCTCCTGCCGCTCGCTGCAGATGCAGCTTCGCTCCGGCGTGGCCTCCATCAGAGGCCCGAGGAGCCGGAGGGTCTCTGCTCGGCTGCAGCGTGGTGTTAAATCAGCTTTTTTAGCAACGACGCTTCATCCTATTAAATGATATATTTCAAAATATGGAAACAATGGGGGTAAAACACGTCCCAGCGCTTTGATTCTCGCTGCTGAGAGGCAGCTCCATTCCCTTCAGCCTCTGCCGACTCGCTCGAGCCGGGCTCTTCCCGCCGAGCACCGGCAGAGCTGCTGTCTCGGCAGCGAAATCGGGCGCTCTCGGTGAACACGAGCCTTTCCCCGGCGTAGCCTTTGGAAGTGTTTCTGGTGGCACAAACCTTCGGTGTTTTGGAGCCCAGCGAGCTGCTGTTTGCGGCAGAGGTGGAAAAAAAGTCCTCATGTTGGAAAAGAAGCGGCCGCTCATGGAAACGATGGTCGGGAAAAGAAACTGGAGGGACCTTTTTGGCACTTACTAATTCCTGCCCCAACGGGAGGCTTGAAGGCGTTTGCCCCGATGGTGACACCGGTGTCCCACGGAGCCAGGAGCCAAATCTCGGAGCAGGGAGAGATGTGGAGGTGTCCGAGGGGGATTCGGGGCAGCAGAAGCCGAGGAAGGCAGGGAGCGGGGCATCTGCTCACCCTCGTCGGGCCGTGAGCCCTGCCCGCCCGCCACGCTGCAGGAGCGGTGGAGAAACGGGCCAGGCCAGAGCAGTTTGGTGTTTCTGGCTGGTTTCTGCGCCCGTCTGTGTGTTCCCTGTGCGAGGGATGCTGTAATCTTAAAGATAATCCCTTGGGTTGCTTGGTGTGACTGGGCCGGGGTGTCTTCTCCCACCAAGATCCCTGGAGAAGCGTTTTGGTGCCGAGTGTTTGGAATCGTGGAGGTACAAGCGGGGAGAAGTTGAGAGGGGAAGAAGTGAGGCTGGTTTCCTGAGGACGGGGCTGGAGGGAGCCCCACGTGGGAGCTGGGCCGGGTGCCCTCCGAGAGACTTTTCCCCTTTCTGGGATATTTCTGTGATCCCAGATCGAGCACAGGCCGGGGCAGGAGGGACACCCCGGCCTGGCCTTCCCCAGCAGCTGCCTGTGACCGTCCTTTGCACCAGTAACGAGCTGCGTCACGCTGGGACAGAGGCTTCTAAACTGGGCTAGTTCTGAGGAGTTTTCTTTCTTTTTCCTTGAGCGCTGTCTCCTGGGGAAAAGCCCTTATTTCGGCGGGGAGGCTCCCGGCGAGCAGCGCCGGAGGCGTCCGCTCTAATTTTACTGCGCTTCTGTCTCCAATTCCCAAGTCGATGATCACACCTGAAGGCTGGGAGGAAAGTCCAGAGACGGAGACGTGCTCGGCAGCCCAAAGCGCGGAGGTTTGTCCCCAGTCCGGGTCCTCGCCTGACCCAGGTTCCCCCGCAGCGGGGCCGATGCCGTGCGTGGGGCTGGGGCTTGCTCCGAGGGGGATCAGAAGGACCCTGGGAACAAACAACACGAGGAGCCACTTTCTAGCTGAAGGTTAATTACGGGCCCTCGTTACTGCAGCGCTGTGGGTTCCTGTTCTTTTTTTTTCTTTTAATTTGCCGCTTTTAAATCGCGATCCCCGCTCGTAGGGCCTCACGCTCTGCTGAAATGAAGGAAAGTAACCGTTGACTCGGGGCTCCTGAAACGCTGCCGATGCTTCTTGCTGGGCAGAAGGGGAGCGGTGAGGTCCCCACTCAGGGACGGCTGGACAGGCCCTGCCAGTTATCGCTGGGCTGGACCGGGAGGAAACTGGTGCCCAACTGGGGGAAGCCTCCCCGAAAGCCAGCGAGCCCCGTGCTTGGGGAGAGCATGGCCAGAGCAGTCCTTAATTAACACAGAGCGAGGAGTCGGGTCTGGTGGGGTAATAAGCTCGGCCTAAAGCGCCTCATCCGCATCGATCTCGAGCGGCGCGTTACCAGCAGCAAGACTTGGGCGACTCGGGTCGTTTATTGTTAAAAATCTGCTTTTGGCAGCAAATGGGAGCGACCGATTTCCTCAGCTCGGGAACGGGCTCCTGGGAAGCTTCATCCGAGAAGCGGGGGGACGCTCGGCGCGGCTGCGGCGTGTTCGCACTCTGCGAGCCGCCGAGCCCCCCGTGCAGGGGGACGGCTCCTCTCCGCAAATTACTGCTTGGTTTTTAATTGTCCTCTGCAGCCAAGGCTCCACTTCTGACCCTCTCAACTACCAGCTCCAAACGGCAAAACTCCGCTACCTAAAAGCGGGCTGGTTTGGGTTTTTAAGCAGGCGGGATAATTGACAAATAAAGCCCATTTGAATGTATCAAACGTTCGTTATCTCCGTGGGGGGCCGAGCCGCGATGGCTGCGGCAGATCTCCTTTGAGTTTGGCGTGGTCGGCTGTCGCTCGGCCGCGTCCTGCCTCAGCCTTCGCTCCCCTCGCCCCAAACCCCTGGTTCTCGTCGATAAAGCGAAGCCGAGCGCTCCCTGGCCGAGGGGGTTGCGTGGGAAGCACCGCGCGGAGCTGGGGGATCGGTGGGGAGGCCGGCGTGGAGCGAGGCAGCGGTAAAGGAACTCGGGGTGAGTAACTGCTCCGAGTTGGGGCGGTTCTACCGGAGGAGGAGAGTCCGAGAGGCTTCGGGCGGCGAACTCTGACTGAGCTCTGCTTTCTCTTTCAGCAAAGTACCTTAACGATGGACATAGAAGACTGTAATGGACGATCTTACATATCTGGTATGTCTGATCTTGATCTTCGCCAGCTCTTTGGGGTTGCACACGTCCTTGAGGTGCTCAGCCTGGTCCCCTGGGTGTGCGCGGTCCTGTGCTCGAGGCCGTGCTGCCGCTGCCAGCACAGATGAAGGGTTGAGGAGCAGCACTCGAGCACCAGCCTTGCCTTAGCTGCCAGAGAAGTGCTGAAGCCCTTGGCATAATAAACCGCTGATTGAAAACCTGGTGCCTGGGAAGTCGGCGCTGAAGTTTCTGCGCCTGGGTCCTCAGCCGCTGGCGCGGTGGGCGGCTGCCGCTGCTCGCAGGGGACATTTCGAGCCTTGGTGAAAGGAAACCGCGTTTCCAGCGATGGCTGCGCGGTCCCACACCCGAAGGTCTCGAGGAGGCTGGTCAGGTTGCCGGGGCTCCTGGAGCGCTCGGTTTAGTCCCGCTCTCCAAGATGCCGAACCCAGGGCTGGAAGCAGCAAGGATTTGAGACCCCCACGGGTGATCTCAGCCCTGCCGGGCCCAGCGCTGTTATTGGGGTGTGTTGAGATCAAACCCAGGCTGAGCTCCTCGTGTAAAGCCACGGAACGTCCGTGGGGAGAGGGACGGCGGCGCAGCGCTCGCCTGGATCCGGCTGCTGGAAGCTGCCCCTGCACCAATGCTCTGTAACCAGAGCTGCCATGCTGGGGGTCCAGTGCCTGGCTCCAGGGGGGACCCTGGTGGCACCGGGTTGATTTGGGTTCTCTGGTCGGCTGCAGAAATGCAGCTCACGGCTGGTGTGGGCTGTCGGTGGGAGCTGGTGTGCTGGGGTTTATCCTTCTCTCTGGGGCACTGGCATTTGTGGTGTGAAAACACCTCAGTTTGTCCGGCTTTGCTTGGGAGACGAGAGGGATTAGAGTAAGACGTGGTGTAGATTTAGTAGGACTCTGGCGATTACCTAACGCGGCCCCAGTGACCGAGAGGAGGAGGAGGAGGAGGAGCTGGGGGTGCTGGACTGAATGGCTCAGTGGGGAGCAAGGTCAGGAGTTGAAGTTCATTGGGAGGCAGAGAGGACCCCGGCGGTGGCAGAGCTGTGCAGGGGACCTTGCGCAACCCCCCGGCATAAATCGCGTAACATCCCGACAAAGTTCATCCTCGGAGTTGTGTGAGATCCTCCTCTCTGTGCAGATCTCCTTGATCCCGGAGGAGCGGGCGCTTGGCTCTCCTCGAGCAGCTCCGTTCAATCCCAAAATGCTCCCCTGGAGCTGCCGGGCGCGGCGTGCCGGGGCGGCTGCCAGCCCAACGCGGAGGCTTTTCTTGGCTTTCGGCTCCAAGTTTTCCTTTTGGGGTTCCCTGGTACCTGGGGAGCGACGTCTGCGCTGCCCAGCCAGGGCTGGGGGGCCGGGGGAGGCCTAACGAAGATCAGCTCCTCGTTAGGGTCAGGGTCAAGGCCGCCCAATTAACCACGTCAGGTCGCTGAGCTGCTGCCGGTCTGAAATGACTGGAGGAGGCGAACAGCAGAGCTCTCGAAACTCGTTTCTGTGAAATACGTTTAATCAAACGAACTCAAAAAGTCGATGTTTGTCACATCGCGAGGGAAGCGAAAGCCCGGAAAGTCCTCGCGCACGCGAGACGCTTCTTCTCCTTTGAATTCTTCACAGGAAGATAAGTCTGTTTTGAACCAGCTCTGGAGGAGACGGAGCCACCACGGGGGTAGGAGCGAGGTGGGGGCGGGCGCCAAGCGGCACCTTCTCGGGCTGTGGGTCCTCCTCTAGACGCTCAACCCAAAATTCCGGCGCTGGGATGGTGCCGACAACGGCGTTGCCACTCTTGGCTCGTGTGGGCTCCACGCGGCAGGGAGGGCTGAGCACCACGGCCCTGTGCGGATCAGCTCCCTGTCCCACCATGAATTCCCGCGGGATCCTCGCTCCAATCCTCTCCCAGCGCTGGCTGCGCACCCTCGGAGCTCTGCCTCCGCTTCTGTGTGTGCGTGTCCCGCGGGTGTTTCCAGCCCGGCCCCCCCAGCCCAGTCTCCTCCGTTTCACCCTCTCATGTTTGGCTGGAACCCTGAGAACCGGGTTAAACGCTCCCGGCTCCTCCGGTAACCGGGCTGCAAACGGAGCCATCCCTTGCCTGATGTTCAGATTTCCATTTGGTTGGGTTTTTGGGGTTTTTTTGAACAAATGAAATGTGACCCAATAGTTCCTGAAATCCCGAGTCTGAAAAGTGATCAGAGAGGGGGAATCGCCGCGTGACCGTGGAAACCAGGCGCTGGGCGCTGCCGGGGTGGGATCATGCTCCAGCTCTTGCCATCGGGCAGCTCGTCCCCTTCCCAGGGCTCCCAGTGTCGGAGCCGCTGCTGCACGGAGGGAAAATCCCCGTCTCCGTGTTGATGGGGGGGTTTTCTGCAGGGGGGGTCGTGGCTGAGGCCTGTGCAGCTCCGGTGGGTTCCACGGCGATTGCTGCCGGGGCAGCCGAGGCTCTTGGCAGGGAGAAGGTTCCCGCTGGCACGACCTTGGTTTTAGGGAGGGCTGAGCACCAAAGATCAGTTCAGTTATCCCGTGGTGCTTCCAGCCCCAGGGAGATCAGGGATCCTCTGGGATTAGAGGGATCCTCTGGGATCCAGAGGATGAAGCAAGCTGGCAGAGGAGCCGAGCGTTGAGCTGAAGATGGGCGTAGTGTGCCCTGCCTTGCTTGGAGCCACTAAGGAGGAACTAACTTTATTTCTTCTCCTCAGTGTTAACTTAAACTGTAGTTTGGGGGTTTTTCACCTTTCTCCAGCCCGCCGGAGACCGGCAGTGCCTGGGAGCAGGCTGCGAAGCGGCGCGGTGAGGTTCTGCCGCTGCCAGTATCACCCAGAAGCTGTCAGCGAGCCCTGGTCTCATCTGCGGGCTTAAGCCTGGCACCAGGAGGGTCCTTTTTATTTGTAGAGCTCCCCTGGAAACACTGCCGAAAAGAATTCCTCACAACTCCAGCACGAGGCCGTGTGGTGACCGCGGGCTCTGGCCGTTCCACGCGGGCGCAGAGCGCTGGGAAGGGGCAAAGTGCCTCTTTTCTGGGCTGAGCCCCTGCTCCAGAGCTGGGTCTGGCCACGCCAGGCCCCGGGGCAGCGGGAAGTCAGACAATTCCACCCTGTTTCTGGAGCTGAGGACTGAGGCTGCGGTGTCCCTGTCCCTCACCAGAGCCCAGAGGAGCCGTGGCTGCTGTCGGGTGACGTTGGGGACGATGCTGCTCTCCCTCCGCTCGTTGCAGCCTCTGTTTCCCACCGATCTCTCGGGTCCTGCTGCTCGCCGAGTCCGCGGGCGACCGGCTGACCCCGCAGCATCCCCGACTGCCCCGTTCCCGACCCGTTCCCGACCGGCTCGGCTCTCTCCGAAGGCTGCGGCCGCGTGTCCCCGGTGCTGGGGAGCGGGTTCCCGCTCGCCGTGTGCCGCCTGACTGTAAAATGACGGTCGTTTTCCCTCGCTTCCAGGAATCTGCTCTTCCTGGAAGGTGAGTGGCTGCGTGCGCCCTGCCAGCGACGCAGCCGAGCACACGCAGCCTGGGCTCCAGCGCTGTTTCCAAGGAGTTGCCTCTGATAACACTCCAGGGTATCTCCAGCAAGGTAGAATAATGCGAGTTAAACGGGAGCGACGGGGAGGGTTGGGGGGGGAAGGATCCTGAAATAACTCGGGGCTGTCTCCGCTCGCTCTCTGTGCGTGGAGGAGCGGGGGGCTGCGCCGGGCTGGCTCCGCAGGGCGATTTCTAAGGGTCTGAAATCCCCTGTGCTGGCAGGGAGGAGGGGAAGGAAAGGCCTGACCTTCCCCGAGATGCCCATGGAGGCGAATACCAGCAAGGTGGGCTCAGGACGCTGCTTGTCAACACCATTTGAGAGGGTCGGTCTCACCCCACGCAGGTTTTCGGCCCCAGGGACGTGCCCACAGCCCTTAGAGGAACACCGGGGGTAACTCGGGTCCGTTCCTCCCCAGGGCTCGTTATTTGGCCTCCTCGTTAACCTCGTGTGCCATGGCTGGAGCTCACGTCAGCTTCGCGTGGCTCCAGCTCGCTTGGCAGCCTCCCCGACGTGTGGGGAGGGGGAAAGGGCCCTGAAGTCTCTGCCACCGTCACCCTGGGAGGGAAGGAAAACCCCTTTACAACGGTGCCGCGGGGGGTCGGGGAGCGCGAGGATGCTGGCGGGGGTCCCGGCTTGGCCTCAGCGCTTTCGGAGGTGCTGTCTGTGCGAGGGCAACGGTTCCCATGCCCGGCGAGGCCGATGAGCTCAGCGTCCCAGCCGTCATCCGGCAACGGGACGAGCACCGAGGGGAGAGTTTCTCCAGATGCAGAGTATTTAGAAATCACATTCCCAGCTGTGCTGGAGGCGCTCGCGGAGCTTCCGCGCTTTCCGACATGAAATTCCCCCGTCCCCATCCCCTCGGCATCACCGGGGAGCGGCCGCAGCCCGGCTCTCGGGGACGCGGGGAGGGCGGGCAGGGAGCGGGGGTTTTCGGCACGCTGGCAGCCGGCCGGGCTTGCCGGAACAGAAACCTGCGAGCCCCCGAAGGGGAAAAGATGAGTCAAGGCAAATGCCGTTGGCTCGGGGTGAGCTCGTAGGCAGCGGTAGCGCTGAATTCACTCTCCAGTGGGCCAGGGCCTGTTTGCACGCACTGCGAGGGTCCGTCCAGCGTGGGCTCGGCTTCCCGGGGGTGTGAGTATCCCCTTGGGAACTGTCACCTGAGCAGGGACCATCGAGGAGGGGGACCTGGGCGCCTGGCGTGGTTTGCCGACCCCTCTTCCCTTCCACAACCTCTCCGCACACCGGCGAGGAGAGCGAAGCGCGGCGCTGCCATCGCCGGCTCTGAGGAGCTCACAGCCCGAGGACCGCGGGCCGGGAAGCACCGTGCTGGCGTGTGTGCGGCGGCCAGTGCCGCGGGGGTAAAAGCCGGGTCCTGCGGCCCCTTCCCAAAGCAGAGGTGCTGGCAGGGAGCTCGGTGGGGTGACGCCGGTGACCGGCCGTGGCTCGGGCCTTGCTCACTCGTGTTTCCCTCCCAAAGGCAGCGGGGATTCCTCTCTGGAGAAGGAGTTCAGCTCGGCCATCGTGGGACCCGCGGTGAGCACCCCCAACAGCCAGCACTCCTCCCCGAGCCGCTCGCTCAGCGGTGAGTACGACTGCGCTGGCAAAAGGGCTCCGGTTTTGTCCCCAAACTTGCACCTTCAGGTGGGACAGGAATTTTGGCTTCTCGACGTGGACTCTTGGTCCTCCAAGAAGGACCTTGAGGGGCTGGAGTGTGGCCAGAGAAGGTCAATGAAGTTGGGGAAGGGTCTGGTGAGGAGCAGCTGAGGGACCTGGGGGTGTTGAGCCTGGAGCAAAGGAGGCTCAGGGGCGACCTTCTCGCTCTCGAGGAGTCTCCAAGCCGTGGAGATGTGGTGCTGAGGGACATGGGTCCCCTGGCTGTGCTGGGGAGCGGCTGGACTTGAAGAGCTCCAAGATCTTTTCCAACCCAAACGATCTGATGATTCTATTCTATGATTCTTTGTTTTCCAACTGATAAACCCCTGCTCTGGTCTCCTTGTGGAGCAGCTGCCCGGTTACTGATCCCGGGCACCGGCTGTGGCCGAGCTGGAGTTTTTCACCCCAGCTGCAGCAATGCCGAGAGTTTGGAGTCTTTCCTCGTGGTGGTGAATCCCAGCTTGGCTTTCAAGCAGCTGCGTGCTCCGGCCTGTCAATGGAGGGCTTTGGAATAAGCTGTTTTTCTGGGTGGCTGTGTGGGGAACGAGGGGCTGCTCCGCTCCTCCTCCGGTGGCAGCCAGGACAGGCGTCTGCGGTACCCAGGCCTCTGCCCCTGTGTGAGTGAGTCTGCTGGGGCCTTATTTGTGTGGCCGGGGGATCTTCTGGGCTGTCGCAGCCTGCCCCTCATCCCAGCATACCATCCGCTCACAGATTGATGAGAAATTCGACGTTTTCCTCACGAACTGAGGAGTGACGTGGCCCTGGATGAGCTTGCTGTGGCCGGCCAGGCTTTGCTTGCCGAGACCCCGCTGCAGCGCAGCAGTCGGGTTTCCGTGGGCCGCACGTGCCACCGAGTCGTGTTGACACGTGGAAGGAAGGAGCTGAGACAAGAGGAGGCAGCAGGTCGTGCTCCGAGTTGTGCTCTCGGTTCCAGGGAGCCAAGAGTGGGGCCACCTCTACCAGCCGCACTCATCCGACGCTGCCCTGACCTCCCCTCTCTCCTGGCTTCTAGCGAGCGGCTGCCAGTCGCGTTTCCAAGCCGGAGAAACTCCCCCGTGATTTATCCACGGGGCTTCCAGCAGTTTGGTGCTTGGGACAGCTCCAGGCAGCTCCTGGCATTTGAAGGCTGCTCCTTCTGAACTAGGAGGAAATAACCCCCAAACACGATGTTTTTAGGAGTGGTGATGTTCTGAATTAGCCCCATTGCCATTTTTTCCCTTTTGTTAGTCGCTATTTATTTTATATTTGCCCTGTAAAAACGCTTCGAAGCTCTGCAAAGAAATGGAACCTTGGCTTTTTCGTGGGGGACGGCTCTGAGAGGTAGCGCAGCCTTTTCGCTTGATCAGAAGCAAAAGGAATTGAGCGTGTGGACTGCCTGGGAGGACAATAACGATCCCTTCCCCTTTAACAGCGGGACGCCGGTGATGGTATTGCCTCTGATCTGACTTGACTTCACAGCTGGTTCATCCAGCGAGCGTCGTGCCCCAGAGGAGCAAGAATATTATATAACCTGCTCTGCCAGCAGAGACTTCGCTCCAGCGAGGCCGGACTCTGCGTTGGTTCTGAAAGGAGAATTACAGAACAATAGCTGGCCTCCCTTCGACGCCCAGGGAAAAAACCAGTCCCCAGGGGAATGGGAGAGAGAGGAAAAAAACCCAAAAAACCCAAGGAGAAAATCAAAGTGCAGCGAACGTCAGCTCGTGCAGGCAGAGGGAAGCTTTTCGCTTCGTGTCTGTGCGCGGAGCCGTCCGTCTGTCTGTCCACACAGAAGTTCTGCCCCCCGCTCCCCTCCAGCCTCCTCCCGGGCCGCAGCCAGCGGTGGCTTTGGCCGGCGGCTCAGCAGACGCTCCGCAAGCGGCTCCCGGTGCCAGGGCCGGGTGTACGCGCAGTTCACGTTGCCCGGAGCCTGGCTGGGAAGGCGGCATTGTCAGCCACGGGGATCCAGGAAGGGAAGGAGGGGAGCGAGAGCCAGAATTCCTGCGCTCTTCACCCGGCAATAAGCCTCACGCAGTCTCGGATGAATCACTTCCATGCTGCTGCTCCTGGTTAATCCCCGCTTAGCAAAGCCGTACCTAGCTCTGGGGGAGAGCCAGAGTCCTCCTGCTTGCCCGGCGTGGAACAGGAGCTTCTCCTCTCCGGTGTTCCCCGGTAAGCGCCCCAAAACCTTCCTGCTCGCCCGCCGGGATGGCCCGTCCCCGCTCAGCCCGTCTGAGGGTTTGTTCAGAGCCCCCCCAGGTTCTAAAGGGCAAATCCTACAGCTGGTTCGGTACATGGGATGTCACCAAGAGTTTCTCGGCTCCCCCGAATTGCGGAATGAGCCCCGGGGGCCGCTGGGGTCTGTGTGTGGCTGCGCGCGGCCATCTCCTGCCGCCGGCGCCCTCTCCTTGGTACCGAGAAAGTTCAGCTCCTCCAGCCCCCACACTTCTCCTCTTGAGGGACTGGGAAGAGCCTCCTGCTTGAAACAGAAGAAATAGGGATCTGATAGTTCAGGGGAATCTGTCAATACTCTGTCGAAGCACACAGGCTCGGTGCGTGGCCATGTGGGCGACCTGCACTCGACTTTACTCGGTCGTCATCTTCCTCCAGGAGCAGGTAGCGGCTGCCAGCGGCCAAGGAGCCTCCCCGGGGGATTCCCTTCGCTCCCGCTGCTGGCAATGCCTTCAAGTGGGAGGAAACTTTCCAATTTGAGCGTTTAAAGCCTGACTCTCCAAGCAGGCGACTTCTCAGCGAGGCTGAGGGCGTCCCGGCGGCAGTTCTGCCTCCAGCGGAGCCTACGGCTGGAATCACGAGGTGGGACGGCCGCTCCAGCGCTCGGCCAGGCCAGGATCTGGGTGGACAAGCTCTTTGGGGAGGTCGCAGAGAGAGGCGAGGGAGAGGTTTCCCCCATCCTCCCCTCTCCCGGTCCCTGCGGCTCGCTGGCAGCAGAGCGGTCGCCGTCGTCTCGTCTCAGGGAGTGTTTGATTTGTGGCATTCCACAGATCATTAGAGCAGCCGGGAATGTAGGTCAGGGCTGGCGCATCCCCTCGCCAGCCGCGGCTCCCGGTGCCGCAGGAGGAAGGGAAGGTAACGGCGGGGAGGGAAACCTGGGGGCTTCGCTGTGGCCCCCCAACATTGTCCAGCTTTGGGGGCTTCCTGGAGCCTGGTTCCTCCCACTCCTGGCCTCTTGCCTGGGCTCCCGGGAGTCGCGAGCCCTCGGCTCCGGCACCTTCCGCTGGTCCCTGGCACCGCTCACGTTCACTTCGCTAATTCCACACAAGATTTTTCAGAGTTTCGGTCCCCTGTGTGTTCATCCCTTCCCTGCGCTTGCCGCGATTCCTGCAGCTCCTGGGTGGTAGAGGGAAGGGAAAGAGGCAGAGCTGCCCACGGGGAGCCCGGCCTGAGCCTGGGCGAGGATGGACCTGCCTGGAGCAGCGCTGGGGGCTTCTTGGGCAGTGCCATCCTCTTCAGTTCCTTTTTTCTGCCTTAGCTGATGGATCCCAGCAAAAATGAGACCTTGCAGTGAAGCAACAGCTGCTCCAGTGAGCCAAGATTTACTGACCATCCAGGAGGCTCTTGTCAGCTCTTTGCGCCAGTGGGTTCTGAGCCGTCACTGGTTCAGAGAGTCCAGACTCGGTGCCTTCGCTTCCTCTGCAGTACTTTAAAAGCACGAGTGGTTCTTCCTTCCCTCTCCACCTTTGAATCCAGGGAACTACCCGTGTTTTTCTTCAGCCGGCCGGGGTGCGGAGCAGTGACCTCCAGGCTGTGCTCACACGTAACCTCGTGTGATCTGCCTTGGATGCCTGGGCTCGAGTAGACGACAAAAGAAGTTGCACGTTTATCCCAAACAAATCACTGAGGGCATCGCGGTGGTTGTGAGGGAGCGATCCTGGCCTCGGCCGCGCTCCCGGCCACCGGAACTCGGGCGTTCTTTCTCTGAGCACTGACCGTGACTTGTCCCTTTCCCCCCACCCCGCAGCAAACTCGATCAAGGTGGAGATGTACAGCGATGAGGAAGGCAGCCGGCTGCTGGCACAGGACGACCGCATGCTCGAGAAGGACGACAGCGTCATCGTGGAGGACTCGCTCTCGGAGCCCCTGGGCTACTGCGACGGGACGGGCCAGGAGCCGCACTCCCCCGGGGGCATTCGGTTGCCCAACGGCAAGCTGAAATGTGACATCTGCGGCATGGTCTGCATCGGCCCCAACGTGCTCATGGTGCACAAGCGCAGCCACACTGGTGAGGAGCGGCCCCGGGGCTGGCGCGGGGCTCGAGGGAAGCGGGGTGGCAAGTGGGTGCGGGCTGGTGGGCACAGATGCAGCAGGAGGTGGGTGTCGGGTCCAAGATGCTGAGCCTGGAAGATGCTGGCGAGGAAAGGTCCAGGAAGGTGTGTGTGGCTGGTTGTTCCTCACCACTGTCCAACCTCCAGCAGCGGGTCGGTCGCTCAGCTTGGGGGTCACATCCGGAGCGCTGCGTCTGGTGCTAACCCAGAGCTCTGCCTCTCAAACCTGCTCAGCACTGCTGAGCCGGTCTTATGACTGCATGAGTCTTGTGAGGAGCAGCTGAAGGACCTGGGGGTGTTGAGCCTGGAGAAGAGGAGGCTCAGGAGAGACCTTCTGGCTCTGCACAACTCCCTGACAGGAGCTTGGAGCCAGGTGGGGTCGGGCTCTTC
>JAVSBS010013248.1:0-10785 GCA_033124195.1 Coracias cyanogaster
CGAGGTGGGCGACTCCCCCGTCATTTTTTTCCAAACTATAGTCTGGCCCCCAACAGTGTCTGAGGGACAGTGAACCGCCCCCCTGTTTAAAAAGTTTGTACTGCTGTACAAACTGCATAATACTCTGTTATAGTCCCAGTTTAGGCAGAGTGCCATAAAAATTCTGCCTTAATCTTCTATGTTAGATGTGATAATAGACAAGTGTTCAGATGCTTCATTATCCATCTAGTATTTGCATAATACTGCACTAAGTCATCCAGCAATTAGGAGTTCTGTGCTTTCTTCAAGTGGAGAATGCATGAATCCATATCTTTCACGTTAGTGAAGTGCTCAGGCCATAAGGTATTCTGGTTAACTTGTTCTCCGCTCTTTCTCTTGAATTGCAGCCAGAAATACTGGTATTGTGGGCCAGAAGGAGTACAGCCAAGAAGAAACCTGACTCTAGCTCAAGGTTCAGACATTTTGGTTAGAAAAGGAAAAAAAACCCAGGGATGTCAGATGCTCCTCCCTAATATGTATGCATATTATGTAACTGTTAAAACAGTGTTGGGAGTAGAGTTAAGAGACATAAATTTTATTATCATCATTAAGCACCCACCTGAGAAAATGGCTAAACATGTATTGCCTTTTTCTACCTTTAGTAGGCCTGAGAAATACTGTTTCAATGAACCTGCATCTGTCCTTTCTCAAGTCTATGGGTAACATTTTTGCAGCATTCATTGCTTTCCTCTTTTTCTATTTATTAGCACTTGATTCCTGTTAAGGGCTTTTGAACATATTTGCATGTGCCTGGTTGCCCAGCAGATCATCACTTTGTAGCTATTGCACATTTGGAAGGTAGTTTTCTTGGGCTATTTATTAAGGAAATGCAAGAACACTCATCTTTTATTCCGCCAATGCCAAATATGACACAATGCCAAAGGTTACAATGAGAAGCAGAAGAAAAACTTATGGAAAAATTTTATAGTCATCAGAGTGCTCACAGGTATTCATTGGGATAGAATTAAGTGCTGTGTACTGTTCAAACACATAATTAAACATAATCTTTACAGTTGAATGAAAGACGTTCTAAGTAAAAAAGGAAGATTAAGAAATCAAGGTACAGAAGAGCAAGATGATCTGCCTCAGATAAATAAAAGACAGAAATAGACCAGGCGAGACACTCCTGTGTTTCTGGAACCGAGCTCAGTGCCCATCATGCCACACAGACCATATTTCCTTACCTGGATATGTTTTTGGTTTTGAGATACATAAATTCCTGAAACATCTGCTTAGGCAAAGTTTACCTTTTCATGCAATTAGGCAAGCTATTAATGTTGTGCCTTGAGAACAGTGCTTCACAGTGCTCCTGGTCCCATTGACGTGTCTTTTCCAATGAGAAACACAAGCATTAGTTGACCTAAAAAGAGGTTTGAGTGTTTAACCATAAAAATCAATAAAATTCTCTTTTTTATGGGAGAATCTTGAGTGGGCTGGATGTAAATAAAATAACTAGTGATTTCAATTTCTATACAGCTCTTTAGAATGGACTTTCATATAGACTTTATACATATACATATGTACATACAGATATGTGTATATATTATGTATGTAGGCATGTTTGGCTGTTTATAACTGAACAATATTCCCACTGAACAGCGTAGAATTTGGCTCTGTTTGAGAATACCATTCTGTATGAAAGAAGTTAAATCCTATCTGAAGTGCAGAATATCTTCTTGGACCTCCTTCAGCTTTACTATATAAGCAATTAATAATTCAAGATTCAGAAAATAGAAACAAAGAATTGGAAACCCACCAAACACGTTTTTCCTTGAGAAATGCAAAGAAAACTCTCCCTAAGGTATTATTAACATTGAAAGATGATGGAAATTCTTGACCTTTCAGCAGTCAGGATTATGGTTAGACTATACTATATATGATATGATCTCTTAGGGAGGCATCTTTTTAAGGGTCAGCTGCTCAAAGAAAAGGTTAATGTTTACTGGCACGTACAAAATGGACCCTGCAAAACTTCAGCCAACTGGAAACCCTTGTCAGTTGGAACGCTAATGAGATTAATTCAGCTTAATCATGTGTAGTTTTAAAGAACAGTTAAACAGAGGTTAACTAATATATTTAAATAGCCTATTCTAAAAAAACTATTCCCAGTCTAACGTACTCTGTCATATGTACCAGTTTGAGTATGCTCAGTTTCCATAGAATATATTACTGTTACTACATGATGCCAAAACAGCCTTGTCTAGCATGTGAAATATGATGTGTCAACTGTTTATTTCATTTTTCTCAACCAAAGTGAATAGTTGCTATAGCAATTGTTAAATCACAGAATATTTACCATATTCTAACGATTCAGAACAATAATGGCTGAGATTTTAAGCATTTTTGTCACCTATGTAATAAAAGCAGAGGAGGGCATATTCCCAAAGACTACAGCCTTCCTACTGACACATGGTTTGAAATCAAATTCTGGAATGACAGACAGAAGATTTTCTGTGTTATTTTCAAACTAAGCAGAGAAAAAAAAATCATATAGAAAGAAAGAATCAAGTGGATTTAAGACTATAATTAAGCTTTCTAAGTTGTTCATTACATCTATGTGAAAATACAGTTCTCAGTTCAACAGCAGACGTACGAGCTCTTCCTAGAACATTGTTATGTTATAGATGCTTGACTTTGAAGTGATCTGATGCAAATAAAATGTATAACAACCTTTTGATTTGCTTTGTGTTGTAGCACACACTGTTTACTAGTGTTATTTTTCTTTCTAGCCAACTGGGCTTAGGCGGAGCTTACTGGAAAAACTACTTGTGTTTTTTTCAACTGATAGTTCAGGACCAGACAGGGGAATCTTCACTAATCACTTGTGAATAAACTAACTGCTGAGAAGTATCAAACCAGAGAAGGATCTGGATCTTAACTTAAAGTACAGTATTGTACTCCTGTGTTGGGGGTCCTTCAAACCACGACATCCTGTCAGATGCTTTCAAGTTTTGTCTTCGCTTTTCCAATGGATCTTAACAATTAAGTGTTATCCATAGAAACTTGGCATTGGCAAGTTTCAGTTGACACAGGCAACTATTCACAAAAGACGCTCTGTTACCTGTGTAGGGAAGGACAATGCTTGACAGAGCTTTCTTTCAAGCATTTCCAAGGATTTTGACACAAGTGGAGGCTAATGAGCAAGATGAGGCTCTAACATGTACTTCTGAGATGTACTTCAGACCATCAGGGAGTGGAGGGACACTGTAGGACAAAACAGGGCTTTGCAGTTATCATACAAAATACTTAAGGGATCTTGGTTCAATCCAAGCAGACTGGAAAAAAAACCATGTGTGTTTAATTATTTTTATTTCTACATTCTATTGACTAAATTGCATATTTCATATTATGCATGCATGGAGGGACAAAACTTTTTCCATTTTCTGTTATTTTCATTTAAAATTAAATTAAAATTCGCTTGTTCTCTGGAAACATGTATAATAATATAAATAAAATCCAGCAGAATACAGTGCAAGAAATGAAAGTATCAAATTCTTACGAATAGATGAAACTCCTTGTTTCCCCTCTTTCCATTTCTTGTTTAGTTGATTCATTTCTGTTCCTTGGAAAATTGCTTACAACATGACCATGAATCTGATCAGTGTATTCAGGTCACAGGAAATAACAGAGAGAAAAAGACTGAAAGTGATTTCTTGACTAAAAGAGCTATTTCTCTAATACCCCTCCCCAGATATCTTGTTTTCAGTCCATCCTAATTCAATTAGGAATACTAGTAGGAATGTCTCAGGTTACTGCAATTGCTGCAGCAAAAAGCAGGAAGATGATCAAAAAAGTACATATACCTGACCTATATGGGACTTATACAAAATAATTCAATTAATTACATGTTATAAAACTGTTACCTATACGACTATATAGTGGTGATAGCTATGTGGGAAATGGCATTTATAAAGCACCTTTGACCACTTCACCTGAACCCAGATCACTAATCCATCTGGCCTGGGACAATTTCCAACACTCCCAATCTGTCAACAGTTCCAAACAGCTGCCATTTCAAAAATAAAGCCAGTCTTTCAGACAAATGTCTTCTTTCCCTCAAGATGTGGCATTATTCTTCTCTTTGCTCCTTCTCTCATAAATTCTGCTGATACGATATGGGATCAGTTACTGGTCCTTGAAAAGATGACTGAAGAAGTGGCAGGTTCAGTAGCTGATAAACCATCATAACCTGAAACGATAAAAGATTTATTCACACTCATGTTCTAGGACTCCTGATTCTAAAGAAACATGGCAATCATTTCTGCCTGAAAAAAAAAAAAAAAAAAAAAGAGTGAAACATTACACTCAAAAGTGCTAAAAGGGTACATAAAATCTACTTCTGACTTTTTGTTCCCCAAGATTTTTGTTTATATGCTTATGAAAATTCTGTGGGATGACATTCCATCTTTATTGTAACACTGCAGTCAGTAGAATATAAATTAAATTTCTATGTGAGAAGAAGTGATGACAGGGAATTGAATGAGGAAGGGCCAGGACATTCTGTTGGTCCCCTTTGCTCCAAATTTCTACCCACAAAATTTCCATAGTTTTTACTGCAGCCATCTGTCTTTGGAAATCACCTGGGAGTAAACAAGGTCATCCATAGTTATAGGGTATAAGGAGGTTGCATGAATGTGGACTTCCTTCACAAAGCAGAAGGATTTATACTTACTGAAGGCTGCTTCCCTCTGGTTTATTTCCTTCAGCACATTTTCCTTGAAGTGGGCAAAAGCTGTTGCAGCTTTTAAAATGGTATAATTAGCCTTAGTACAGCTCTCTGCTGTCACTTCCAAACCAATTCTAGGTGTGGACCAGCCAGTTCAAATGCTTCTCTATAAAGGTCCCCTGTACAACTCAGAGACACATCCTGCAACACAATGTCCAGAAGAATAGTTGACGTCTTATGCTTTTATATCTGCCTATAGCATGCTTTTGCAGAGGATAAACGTACATACATTCAACAGAGGAGTTTAAACTCCTGTAGAGCTTCAATAGCAAACATTGAATATTTTTTTCATTAAGCAGATTTTTATTTTCTTCCAATTGTCTGCCATTTTCCACTTAAGGTAAACTAGTTATCCAGTTGCAGAGAGACAAAACAGCACTACCAAGAAAACTGTTTAAAATATGCTCAAAAGTTTAAAAATTATTTCCCCTGCACTTCTGAGAAACATTATACTAGCAAGTGATGGTTGGAAGTATGGTTTTACTTGTATTTATTTTTCTGTTATTTTAGTCTTTAAAACACAAGTAATATGATCATTCCCAACAAGTGCCAGTAATATATTTTATGTAATACCAGAAATACATCTTGTTATATAGGCAAATGTAGCAATAGCATATTAACTACCATAAACTTCCTCATACCAGATATATTTAAATGGTGGATTCTGCATCTGTGCCTCACATGGCATTGTATGTGGAGCTCTTGCTGGAGCCAATTCTAGCTACTTAGCCAATTAATTCAGATGGAGTTGCAAGTACTCAGCACTACTGAGGCTATTTAATAAGGATCTCAGCCCACAGCCCTTGGAAGTGGAAAAACTTCCTTTAAAAAAGGAAATATATAGAACTGGACATTTATCATGTAAATCATTAATGTAGATAAAAGTCCTATAGCACTCAATGGAAAATACTCTACAGAACCATCCTACGGAATTTAACAGATAAGTCAGTGTTTGGTGTACAGCATGCAGGAACCTTTAAAATGAAACTATGCAAAACAAATATTCTATATCAAGTCCCCAAGTAATTTACATTAGTTTGTATGGGATCTTATTAAGTGTTAGTATAAATAGGACAGTTTCATTAATTTTACGCTTTATCAGGATTTTTACTCCCCCGGACACACTATTTAGGAAGAGAAATTTTTTTCACTAACTTTCCACTGAAGTAAACAAAAAAGACTTCAAGACTTCTCTGGAAATGATCTTTTCTCTTAAAGAGCAATTGGTGATGTTAGTTATTCCAGACCAAGTGGTGAGACCAAGTCCTTTTCTCACTGCTTAATTTTTTTCTTTAATATAGCTATTCAGAAAACTCACTCTGTACAATCCTGATATTGTACAAGTATGCAGTTCAGCTTGTATTTATCTAACTAGCTGTGGATAAGAAAACAACTGAGATGTCTCAGTTTCAGAAAGGTTTGCTTCATGCCTAAATCTTTCATACTGGCTAATCTGTCACTGAGTGGGCAATGCATTAATTCACATGGGAGACTAAAACCAGAAGTGGTGAAAATCTGTTACTTCTTCTTTATACAACTGCTATGACAAAAAGAAAAAAAAATATTCATTTGATATTAAATTTCATGCTGTATAACCTGCAGTAGAAATAGCCAAATTTAGAGTGGCTAAAGAATCCCAGGACTTAATTGTCAGTATTTCAGGGCTTCAAAAATAAAGAAGCTAATATGGTTATTTATATGATGTGGTAAAGTTGGCAGGAGTTGTTTTTTTATGAGCAGAGTTTGTTATTCAGAATTTGAAAGGAGCTGTATATCCAGCAGCGTCCAGTGAAACATCCTAATATGTGACTGATTTTTGATAATTCAGCTGCACTCAAAAACACTCCTGAGAAGTTTTTCTAGTTTTAATTACAGAGCTGAGATTACGCAGATTCCTAAAAAACTGGCCATCAGAATTTCTTACAAGTGATAACCCTACATTCCCTGAGAAAGGGAAGGGTATAGAATAGCATGAAGGTATGGTTATGATAGCCCAAATGGCCTTCAAGAAGGATTAGGATCAAAACGGAAATGGGTTTACCTTAGAAGCTTCTTAGGTGATGAGCCTAAAGAGCTGAAAAAAATAGCAATCTGACAAAATTTTTACATCTCTCTAAAAATATAAGCATAGTCACTGTGGATTCATGATGAAAATTTTATAATACCACAAAACCAAACAATGTAAGACCGCCTACCTGGCTGCCCTTTTTAACCTCTGGACAGAGCTGATGTATGGTTGATAGACAACTAACCATGGAAATTTTTCACAAGGGGAAGAAAAATAAGGCTTTTCCATGGGGGCTTACTGTTGTCAGAAACTATCCTGGCTCTGTAAATAGCTCTGGTTCAAGTAAATGTAGAAGATGCTCTGCAGCTATTTATCCCTGTGCTGTAACCTGGGGAGGCTGCTGACAGTGCTCCCACAGAGGAAAAGAAGACTGAAGGTAACATCACAAGTCCTCACATGAGAAAAGGCTTCCAAGGAGAAAGGAGTCTCGGTGAGTTTCCCACCCACTCCTCAACTTCAGCAGTTGAGATTGTACCTTGGGACACAGCTGGGACAAAGAGAGCTTGGGTTTTGGTACTGTTGCACTACAAGCATGTTAAGAGGATACCGGCACCTCAGAATTAAGCAAACTCACATCCCCAGAGTCAGCAGAGGCATCATCTAGAAGATTTTTTTATATGAGGCCCCTTTTACTTTAGGTATGGATGGCATTGTGAGGAGGACATGCTAATGTTTGCTAACCACAACAGAGCTGCCCTGTTTGACACCACACAAACTGATGAGACTGTAAAAATTCCTTGGGGCCTTCATGAAAAATAGATCCTTGTTTTAATTCTGTTCTATGACTAGTTACTGTTTCATATAGTTTGTTGTTGTTGGTTTTTTCACCCTCAGGGAACACCCACTGACTTAGCTCACAATTCTGTGCAGTTTATAAACCAGAGTTTATGTTCTCTTAGCACTGCACTACCTCAATGCCATGTGAGTACTCAAGTCTTTATGTATTAGTAGTGCATACAGAAAGCCTATTTAGCATTTACCATGGCTTACATTGTCAAATCTTTTTTTTCTAGCATTAGATCCACTGAAACATCTGTAAGCCTGCCCTGCTAAATAAAAGCGCCTGACTTTTAGAAGAGAATGAAAGCAGCTCTTGTAGATTCTGTGTTTATAGCATGTCATATGGTACAGCTTGGTTAGAATATTTTTGAAGTTAAATAGTGTTTAGAGAAGTTCCAAAACAAAAATCAATCCAAGAAAAAAAATTCCAAATAAAAGACTTCTGGTTTGTCAAATGTCAGCCCTGCTTCCTTTGAGTAAGGCCAATATAAAAAAAATGACTTTGTCTGTGTAACTCTAACATAGGGGATTGATTAATTTTATTTTCAAGCTGAAGTAATTACACTTGTAGAGCCATGGAGGTATGGTGCTGCCTTATGTCAAGAACAATCAGTCCTCTTTGGGAAGGATAAATGTTTGCACTGCAACTTGTGGGTACACAAGAACGCATGCCCCAATCCCCTTGTCCATGGAGGAAAATCCCTCGAGCACTGGATTACATAGTGAAATACCTCTACATCCAAAGAGGCTACTTGAACATCTAACTGCAACCTTGTTCCAGGTGTGCCACATGTCAGCACAGGCTTTAGAAAGCCAAATATCTTCAGACGGAGTACTTTGATCTTTCTGTTCCTCAAGTGCAATACTAAACTAAAATAAAAAGTGAACATCCTAATTTAGTGTGTTTTTGCAATCTGCCTGGGAATGTGATGTTTCCTGAGAGCAGACCTATACATTTTTCTTTCTGGCCTTCTCTCATAAATATATTGCATTTTTGTTAAGATGGAAGTTATGTGAATTATTTTTTTAAGCTACAGATTCCCAAATAGTCTTCTGATTAACGGTTATGTAAGTACAGGACACACTGCTTGTGTCCAAATTCCCCAGTCAGACCACAGCTCACAAGGACTTCTGTGTTTCTCCACTTCTGGGGATCTTGGGAGTTTCCATTTATCTGAAGAAGGGTTATGCATGTGACTGGTTCTACTTCACCTGAGTCTCATGACAGTGTTTTTTGGGAGATAATGATCAAGATCTCAATATTCCTTAAAATGGCAAAGCAAATTTCTAACTTCCGTGACTGCACACAAAAAAATTGAACATGTGGAATGCTCCTCTAAACAGCAGAATCCAGAAGTCAAACAAAATAATTTCCTCCTATTTAAGTTTCAGATTCTCATGTTTTTTAGCCGTTTCTTTCTTTAGTATTTCTTTTTCTGTAGAGAAGTTAGAGGTATGGGAATTAACTCACACTTTTACTTAGCTATTGTTTTATTCTTTGAGGCTGACAATGAGCATTTGCTAGCCTTCTGACTGTAAGTGAAATTAGGGTTATGGTGATTCCATTATAACTGAAATAAAGGGCAGCTAGTCTCCACACAGCAGTAACTATCAACTCCTTCCCAAAAGCAAGTTAAGGTCGGTGTACCATGATCTCTATGAACCAAAGAAAGATGCAAGGGAACTTCTTCCTTGTAGTGCTTGTGGCAGTCCTAAAGAAAAAGCTGGGGTGAGACCCTGAGAGGAGGCACAGCCTGACTGACAGTCTGAGTAGTGTTCGGTGGATTGAAGGAATTTGCAGTGCATGTGTCAAATAATTTTCCATTCAGTGTTCCAAGAGGGGTGCAAGAGGCCTTCCTTTTCCCTCTTATAAATGGCACTGCAGCCTGAAGGTAAGGTTTTGGTGCTGGACAACTGAGGCTGTGCATTTCTTTTTTAACTGTTAGCTCCTTGCCTGTATAATTTTAGATATGAGTAATTGTTTTTTTTCCTCCTTTCTTTTCTTTTTTTTTTTATTCCTTTCTTGCATCAGTGGAAACAAAATATCAGAAGTATGGGAATATTAGAGCAAGTGGAAAGAGTGAAAACAGCTGTTTTCCTGGAATATAGTACTATGCCGTGGGGGTCAGAAGCAGATGAAGCTAAACAATGACAAAAGAGTGCCTTTATACATACATTCATTTCTTCTTGTTTCTTTCTGAGCCATAAAATACTTGAAGCTACTAATTTTACCATAAAAACAATTATTTTTCTACCCTCTGGGCAGCTGGATTAAGATTTAAGCCTCTGCTGAATGATTTGATTCTTTCTATTATTTCTTCTTCTTTTTTTTTTTTAATTTTAGCACTGCCAGTATATTCAGTGCCTGTTTAAGTAAGGGTCATGTTTGCTCAAGAAAAATTGCAACAGATTGTGTTTTGTACATGCAAGAAACTACTGCTTGTAGCTAGCACGAAAGATGTGAAGGACTGAGAAGGGAACTTGCTGGTCTGTATTTAACTGTACTATTTTGAAAAACATGTTTCAAGAACAAGTCATTTACACAGTTCACTAGGGATAAGAAAATCTAAAATTAAAAAGGCTTCAAATAAAACAAGTCATCCTCAGAGAACACACTGGGAATTGTTCATTTGAGCTCACTCAATGAAAACTACTTTAATGTTATTTACAATGCCAGATTCTTGGATTACCAATTCAAGACATTTCTTCAGCAAAAGCTTTTTTTAATTAAAAAATAAATTAAAATAATAGATTTATTTTTGAAGAAAAGAGTTACTTACAAGTATTGCAAAGAAGTTAGGTTTTTTAATGGAGAAAAAAGGAAATAATGTGTCTGAAATGCACGTTCACTAGGCAACTTTAGTTTTGTACGAAGTAGTAGCTTTAAGAATCACTCCTGGTTAATTGCAAAGGCTAATGAAATTAGCAGGCCTTCTCACATGTTTCTGATTAAATATATGATCAAGTGATCTGCTGGATCTTACAGGCTATGCTCTTCAGCAGATTCAGAAAAACATTTTTATCTTGTTTTATATTTTCCTGAGAATAAATGTAAATCTTCGTGAACTGAAGCATTTCATGAGTTCATTTTTGATTTACCTTATAATTAATACAAAAACCAAATATTAACCAGATAAAAATGTTTTGTCCTTATCTTCTTGGGGGGGGGGGG
>JAVSBS010013252.1:0-71667 GCA_033124195.1 Coracias cyanogaster
AAAAATGACAAAAATTTAAAATCAATAACAACAATTAGTGTTCTGTATACTCTCAGGAATGAATCATGTGAAATATGTTTTGTTACAAAAATGAAAGGCTGGAGAGCTTGCAAACATGAAAGACTCTTGCAAGTAGCAAAACTCTAAAATAGTTTCTCCTGGTATTATAAAGTATCCAAAAAAAAGACGGTAAAGAAAATTTAAAAATATAGGTATTTTAAATGCCCCTGCAATAAATACACACAATTATTGAAAGGTATTGGTAAGATTTTCAAAGTAAACTGAAGAGATATAGGAATATGACTTTCAACTAAACTGGTGAGAAACAGGCACAAAATTTTTCCTTAGAGAATTCTACTACAAAGCCCTACAATTTCACACTCACTCCTTGGCCTCCACAGGAGTTCTGGGTTGTTAGCAATAGCAGGACTTGCTCCTAAGTAGGGAATTGAAGACATAGGAAAAGGTCTGACTCCTCTTCCCATTAGATTTACTGGAGAGTCTATCACCAAAACAAAAGTTATCTAAATGTAAGAAATGAAAGCAAAATGAAATTAATAAAGCTGGAAGCTGATTGTAAGGGATATATGTTGAAAAACACCTTTTCCCTTAGCTTTATATTCATATAAATTAGTTGTGAATCTAATGAAATGCATGGAAATAACAGTATTTTGAGTTCTCTGCTAGGGTAATAATTCTAGATAATTAAAATGCAAAGCAATAAGAGAAATGTTTTATCATTAAACTGTAACCAGAGCTCTGTGTGAAATCATCCATTCAGAAGACTTGTTTTTCATCAATTATTTGTTATTTATCTGATGTAAATATAAGAAGGTCTAATTAAAATGTATGACTCCTTATGCAGCTTCTTGTCATTAAGACCAATGAAAGCATTCTGAAGACCATAATGAAATAATTATGTTTGCCTTTAAGAATCCTCTTCAACAACACATGGCAGTACTACACTAAATTAAAACATCAGGAACTAAATTTCTTTTGCATCTATTTCCATTCCCACTAATTATACCCCCAAGCTTTCCAACAGACCAGGCCCTAAAATTCTTTTGAAGCTGAAACAGCCTAAGGAACAGCAGCCTTTTCATAGTAATGGACTTTGATGAAGAAACAAAGGTAATGCAGCCCTGGAAGCATTAATATTTCAAATAGAGTTATCATGTGAAAATATGTGTTTATTTGAAAAATGGGGAAAAGATTGTTGGTAAAGAGCCAAATACGTGTTCCAGGGAAACCAATACGCTGATTTAATCTCATTTAATTGCGTCATTCCTTCCTCACCTCTTTTCAGTGGAGTATTTTCTTGTTCTGCACAGAAATTAAGGCTAGGGAAAGCATAACAAACATGGTATTACTGGGCAGTGTCAGTGCATCATGCTGTAACCACACTCTGCTTTCACATTTTGGCGAAGGTGAAAAACACCCTATGAACAACTGCAGCGTTCATACTGGACTCCATTTTGGTGAGAGGGGAACAGCTATTTTCCTAAACCGCCTCCAGACATGCAGTGCTTCCTAACACATAGCTTGTGCTTCAACCATGAAGTCTTGCAGGACCTCTCCAAAACACAGAGAAGGGAAAGGATTTGGATAAGGAAAAAAAAAAAACCAAACAACACAGAAGGATGTGAGTCAGCTCTGCCTTCTTGCAGGCAGCCGAAGGCTTTGTTTCAAAACTTTGGAGAGATAATGGATCCTTCTTGGCGTGGTCTCAGGGAGTTGAATGTAGCAATACACACAAAGCATCGAAAGACAAGCAGTTCACATACCTAGCCTGCATACCATGTGACAGTATGTGCAACCAGAAAAACACCGGGGAATGTGTTCTCTCAACGGAGAGAGGAAGGCTGAGGTTCACTGAGAGAAGAGGACTCAGGAAAAGTATATTTTTCTGTTAGCCCCCCTCAAAGACGCTTTGCACAAATATCTGAAAGACATAGGTGATTTGCCATTTGTTCTGCATCTTGTATCTCAGTGGTGTTCAAAGTGTGGGGTGAAAACAGAAGGATCTTTAAGAAAGACAGGTCTCTGACACTTTCCAGCCAGTCACTAAGGAAGATCTGACATATACCCTGATCCAGTAACTAATAAAATTTCTTCATCAAATGAATTAAAAGAGGAAACCCAAACAACAAAGCAATGAAAAGGAGTACTCTGAAGATATGGGGAAAAAAGAAAAACCTCCTCAGACCAAAAGTTGAGAAGCAGAAGCATGAACTGCTTAAAACCAACCAAACAAAACCCCCCTCAGGACCTGATCTTAACAATAAAAAGGCTCACACATGCGTAACTTTTTTAGCAAGTCATCTGACTTGTGCCTCAAGCCAAAACTGCAGATTGGTGGATCAGTTCTCTGCTAGGAAGGGAAGGTTTGTAGAGAAGATAGGATCTTTGATTAGAGCAACCCAGAGAGTTGTGCACAAAAACCCCAGAGAATTGAGCTTTGGGGGACACGGGCAATTCCCTGTGCCTGAACCTGGGTTCTGGGGAAGGCATCTGCCTGCGGATCAACTGCCTGGGCTGCCACAGCCCTTGCCAAGGGAAGCTTTGGGCAGGTATCACCAGATGGCACTGTGACACAGTTTTCCAGCTCCTTTTGCTTTGTGTGCGAGTGAATGTTCAGTCTTGGACAGACAGGCAATACTGGCCTTCATTGTGGGGTTTTGTGTACCAGATGAGGAATTAAAGAGGTGCTTGGGAGATGGAGAGAGGTGAGCGGCAGAGGAGCCTTCTCCCTGTCCTAGTTTCTGCCCATGGCCAGTCCTTGAACAATGGTGCTGGGAGCAGGAGGCTCCAAGACCCCGAAAAGCCAAGGTACCGCTGTGCCATGCCTGAACCCCTCTATCCCTGACTGGTATTTGTGAGCAAATTAAAATATTTTCATCAACTCAGATGCTGTTAAAACCACTTCTCATGCAGGAACCCAGGAACTCTCTTGGCATTGGCCACCAGCTAGCAGAGAAGTGATTCTGACACAAGACTGGAAGATGACAAGGAAGTCTCACAGGAGAAGAGATACAAACCTCTACATGAAGTAGAGGCAGGCACCACTGGCCAGCTGGGCAGACAAGACTACTGGAATGGTGGAATAGTCATTTCAGGAACTCACCACAAGCTGCCTTCAGATTGAAAAAGAACAAAAATCACAGGATTCAAGAGATTTATTTGTGTGTGTGTTAATTGACTTAGGGGTTTTGGGCTTTGTTTATTGAATCATCCCTTCCACTGCTTGTACCTTATGGGCACAAATGGCTTTCTAGGATTGAAGGAAATCTGAGTTAAATGAAACTGTAGCAGTTGATTGGTGCAATGCTGGACAACTTGTTTAATTGCACCACACCTCTGCTATGTATCTTTAAAAGGAGAATGATCTTTCTTTCTAAAAAGAAAAGAAATGTTGCATGTTCATGGTGCTGCACACCAGCTTTTACTGGTATTTCATAGAAGTACTGATATCTAAATACGCTACAGACTCACTCACATGACCACTCTGTGTCTGAAACTCTTATTAAAATCAAGAGTGGAGGGTTCAGTGCATTTAAGAGCTTCACTAGATAAGGCCCTAGAAGACAAAAATATACTTAATTTGTCATTGTTCAAAGATCCCTGCTAAAAATATGAAGTGAGTCTACAGAAAAATATAAAGGTTCAATGGAAAGAGATCCTCCAAACCATTAAGAGAAACTAAGCAGTGCTAAAAATCTTCTTTGTTGCAAGAAATTTCTCTGCTTTTTTTCTTAGGGGATTGCACTTAGTTGGTAAAATGCACGTCAAAAAGTGCAGAAAACGGAAATCCCTCCAAACTATGGATGGCCTTTACCATCATGTCCTTAGTGGTAAAGATCCAGAGCACTCTGAGAATTTATAAATACTCATTCAAGCTTTAACCTATTAAACCTATACAAGTGTCACTTGCATGTGTATATTTAACTTACATAGTTCTGTAATATTCAGTTTATATATGGTATAGACAGGGGAAAGAAAAATCACCTTGTCCAAGGGGAACAGAAGGTGTATTATATACTCTGTGTCTAGGATTCTTTACACAGACGTGCTGGATTATATTTCCATCTCTCTTAACAAAAGTATTTGAAGAAGCTGTAAGGCTCAAACAGAAGGCTAAAAGAAAGCGGGGTCAGTTATATAAGGGCTGGCATTAGTTTGTTAAGTTTTTTTCCTACCCGTTCCCAAATAAAGGGACAAAGAAGTTAACATTGTGGGAATGTGTTTCTAAACCACATGATATCCTTATCAGATTGTCATGTACAAGGGAGGTTCTCACACAGGGACCCCATGCTGGTGAGCTGCCCCGTCACATGATGCAAGTCCTCCGCTCCTATTGAGATTACTAAAATGAGCTGAAGGAAGCTAGATTTTCCCCTCCTCCCTCCCTTCCAATAAGCAAAATGTACAGTGACCACGGTCCTATTAACTCGATGCCACTGGGAAAACAAACCTGAGCAGCTGCTAATAAGGAGTGAGTATGTGAAGAAGATCATCTAGCTATTAAAGTCTCTACCACAAGTTTGAAACTGTCTCAGACTAATATCTGATGAGTGAACTTTTATGAACGGAAGCAGAGAATTGGAGAAATCCACAAATCAGACAAAATACAGAGAAAAAAAAACCTTGGTTGACTTGTGTATTTATAGAAAAAGAGTGATATGCTTTTATAAACAAAGTCCTACTTTGTCTTACAAGTGTGTCTATTTCCACTCTTAAATGTTGTGAATTCTGTCATTTGTTACTTTTTGGTATAGCTCAGGGGAAGCGGGAAAGTCCTTTAAAATTTTTTAGTATTAAATGAAGGCTCTAAATATTATTTGGTCATTTAAATATGTGATCTGTTTTTAAAAGTGCTGAGGGAGCTCCTAGATGTTCAGCATATTTGGAAATGAAGCCATGAAATGTGGATTTAGGATGCTAACTTTAGGCTACTGTTTCTGACATTAACTTTTGAAACATTTGCTTATGCAATGATGGATTAATAAAATCCCAGACCTTAAATCACTTTTTAAAAGTCAGTTCAAAATCGACATTTTTGGATGAAAGTTGTTTGCTGACTACAATTAGGAGAAACAGCTAAGATTACTGTGACCAAAAAACTGCACAAGAAGAATCATTCCCACATGATAGCAGTTTGTTTACTTCGTCCCTAGAATATGGTTCTCATAAAAAGGCAGCAGCAGAAGAAAGATACTGCTCTTGGTTTGCCTGCTAGAAAATCCTGCTTTGCTACCCTCCTGCCTATACTTTTCTTGCAGCAGAGAGAAAATTATTATTCTGTCACTTCAGAACAGTTTTGAGGATTTTGTGGCTTGTATTTCCGTGGTTCCATTTGGTTTGAAAGGGCTTGGATTTCAGCAAGAAGTGGCATGGGTCATACTGCATGGGGACAGACTTCATGCACATGACCAAAGGTCAAAATCAATCATAGCTTTGTATTTCCAGGCCTATTACTTTTGGCAGTTTACCCTGCCAGAAGGGGCTAAAATATTTGCTTCCCAAAAGGAGTAAACGTCAATAGGGGGCAGGAATATAATCAGCTTCTCAACCACGCAGCAATGACAAATGAGGGAAAAGGATCTTCTCCTCGCCATAGTCACGAAGCCACCTAAATGTTCAATGCAACATTTTCAGCAAAAAAGTTGAAAGATTTCACAGCACAGTGACTTGGAAAGGACAATAGGCCTATTTAGGCAATTATATTATGCAGGCTTTGCTATTAGGCAGCCCTGCTCAGTCCCAGAAAGTCTGGATAATCAAAAGTGTCCAAGTACAGGAAGGGGAAAAGTACAACCCCACCCTCCCGCACAGCCGCTGCCAGGATCTCTGGATTTGAAGGGTAAAGTCTATTTACCGAAGCTCCTTAGCCATTTTATACATCAACTGATATCCTTCCTCACGGGGCTGCGCAATACAGCCCAGCAAAGCTCTGGAAGGCCCTCTGAAACCACAACTGATTTGGCCCCAGCCACCCGCCCCTGTAAATTCGCTGCTCGGAGGCTGCTGCCAGCCCCCTGGGCAGAAACTGTGCGGGGGAGAGGGCTGGTCCCCCCTGCTCGCACGCATACCAGCACCAGTCCCCACGGCCAAACAGATCTGGAAACTCATCGCAGCTGTGCTCTGCTTTTGAGGTCTCAATGGGACAGGGCACGGCGCGGCCGGCCGCGGTCCTTCTGAGCACAATGTCCCTTTCACAACCCCACTCCCAAATCTAAATGCTGGCTGTGTAACACCGCTGCACTTCATCGGCTGCGTAAAGGGCGGTGTATAAATTAGACCTGAGGAAAAACAGTCACTTGGGGAGTTTAGGGGAGGTGGGCGCCCAACCCGCCAAGCAGGGCACCCCGAGCAAAGCCCCTCTGCTGGGCCAGGCCGCAGGGCAGGCGTGACGCACACACAGTTAGCCAGGACAGCTCAGCAGCAAGTGGGGATTTAACTGGATGTGAGGATGACTAACTTCACTGTCTGAAACACTATCGCTCTCTCTTTCAACTCCTTAAACTTTGCCGTAACCCTCTTCGAGCTGTGCCGCGCCAGGCTGGCTTTGTTCTGACAAGTTGCACCTTTGCTGCACAGCCTCATTAGGCAAGCGGGGAGTCACCCCAAGGTACGTGGCCTTTCCTCCAAGCTTATCCCACCCGGACTGCGCTAGCGAACGCCCCGCATCATTTTTGTCTGCTGGAGTTTCTGACAGTGGTACATGTCCATTCGAGTCTTCCTGTGCCAGCAGCGGAACCAGGCTAACTGTATCAGAGGCTACATAGAGAACGGTTGTTCTCGTTTCAAGTAGCTGGGAAGAAAAATATCCCCATGAAGGTTTTGGGGGGTTTTTTTGAGTGAAAGGGACCAGAAACAAACAATTTCCCTCACATATTTCAGGGCATTAAGCTACAAGTACAAAAATTTAAACACAGTCTATCCCTAAGCAAATCAGCCCTAGTGATTTAGCTGTAAAGTTTATAGACGAACTTTAAAGAAAATAACCTGGTTCAAACAGATCTTGCCTTCTGGGCACTAGCAAACACACCTGCAGCAATTTGATACTTGGGAATGCAGATTACAAGTCCTTCACTTCAAAATGTTTGTTTTTAAATTCAGAAAGATGAAAGAAAACAAAAGTACAGAGCTTTTTTTTTCTGTTGAGCACAGATGTTTCCAGCGTTTCTAGTGCTTGCAGGGAAAAGAACCTGACCCAAACACTGCAATAATCCGCAGTTGAGAAGGAAATTGTGTGCCTTCTGGAGTGCCATCTTCAAGAACTTTCTGAAAGCTAACACCTACTAGATCCTCTCCAGGCAAACACTTCCCACCAAACTGAAATAATAAGTGCATACTACACGAGCCTCAACATCCTATTATGCTCTGCTGCCATGTCCGTAACTTGTGCCTTCATCAAATTTATTATTCTTCTAAATGTAACAAAGTGTGGTAGGCAGAAGTCTTCTGCTTGATATAATTAGCTGAAACACTGCATACTGCCAAACAAACTTACTCTTGTTTTGGGCCTGCTCATTTGGGGTTTTTTGCTTGTTTAATTAATGAAGACTAATGAAGCCTTTTTTTAATAGGCTTCTCCAAGGCCAAATCACCATGCCTTGCAGCTCCCCTTTTGGGGCCTGTCCCGTTCCCACTTCTGCAGAATTTAGTTAGCTCACATTTCACCAAAAGTTACTCATTTTCTCTTAGTATTTGTTGTCATTGCAGTACAAGGGAGCAGAAGATTCTGCCTTACTTTAAAAAGTATAAATTACTCATTCTTAACTCTTTCATCCTCCTAAGAACTATTCTTGTCTAATTTGATTATAGTGACCTGATTTTTATCTTACGAGAAAAGGAGCGAGAACGACTCATGACTAAAGTGCAGTCAGTTCTACTCTCAGTTCTGAGTCCGTAACTTTATTTGCAAATAATTTCTTTTTAAACCTACAACAAAATCACTAGTATTACATAAAACATAAACACGTGTAAGCACAAAATTCGGGGGTTTTTTGTGTGTGCTCATAACACATCTCGCAATATACAGTGGCTAACATTTGCGGTGCGAACCCATAGCAGGTTTTTCCTCCCACAGGGGGGAGAAAAAAAATACCACACAAGTTAAGGCCATGTCTGGGTTGTGCCTTACCCTCTATTTCTACTTTGCAGACCCTTGTGGACTAGAAAATTCATGATGCTGCAGGAGTGTGCTTGCTTAGTGAATCGTAACAGGATTAACGTCCTGAAGATGTGCTGAAGTTGGAGACCTACAGCATTCTGCCCTAACCCCTGCAATGGCCAATTCTGCCGGTGGTTCAGTCAGAACCCTGATGCTGCCTGGGAGTGTTACTGGCCTGTTCTGAGTCTGCACTATCCATGTATTATTCCCTCAACAACCATTTACCTTTTACTCTACAATCACATTTCTATCAAAGCAATATTTCTAAGGCCTAAAGCAATGGCTGCAGGTGTATTGCTTTTATGGCAGATCCAAAAATAAAACAACAAACTAGACCAAAAAACCTATCTATTACATATCAAGTAATTTCAAAATTTGGCTATGATTACATTCCAAAAAATCACAGAGGTCTTAATAAAAAATAAAGAGATTCGGGAAGCACTGGAGTTAGAATGAAGCATTGCTGTCTTTGCATTCATAAGCACTGGAGCAGCCTTTAAAACATTAAAAGCTTTCTGGACCACAAAAAATTCTGGTTGTGTCATTATTCTCATGAGATGCAAGATAAAAATCTTACATGTTGAGAGAATTTCAGTATTTTATAGTCCGTTTACATACATTTAACCATACACATAAAGTGCTTACACTTTCTTCAAAATTGAAAACAAAACTTGCTCTAGAAATCAAACAATTCTTCATTTGGACCCTAACTAAATTGCTTTTCCACATTTCTATTCTATTAGCTTTCACAGTTCAAATTACAACCACTGTACTATGATTCAGGTTTATGCCTGATCTTAAATTCCCATGCAGTGAAGATTAATCCTATTGCTTACAAAGTTACGAGACTGGATTCCTGAATGCATTTTCCTGTATTTTTTATTTACTCTTGTTAATACAAGTTTCTTTGATTAGCTAAACTTTGCCATTATCAACACTTGTCTCTTATCACAGGCCTTAGGCAAATGACATATTTACCACTCATTCCATTCTGATAAGGGTAATCCTATGTTTAACTTGCCCAAGAACAAACACCATATATATTGTTTTTAAGAATTCTGCTTCTAGGTATTAACAACATGTAAGAGAATGAGCAGAACATTTTAAAACTAGAAGTTATTTAAAGAACATTTTGCAAATGTAAGCTTTTTAATGACAACATATGCCTTCTACTCCAGGAAAGTTTATTTAATTCCAAGTTTCCGCAATATCACCCCTGAAGTTATACTAAAGTTTAAACCATGGAAGGAGGAAAATAGTTTTTTAGTAAAACATCTGGTTTCAGTTTTTTGTTTCCCCTAACTGAAGCTCTCCCATAGCTAGTAACATTATTTTGAAGTAAAAGCTTTGCTTCAAATCGTGTTTGAAGCATTTTTAAAACAGTGTGCAGAAAATAAACATCCCATGCTGAACTTCACTGTCTAATTTTAATTGTAAAGACATCAAAACGTTTGCAGTGTTGTAGGCTGATAATCACTGATTTTTACTACTCTGTTTTCAGTACTCAACCCACACAAATGTCATAGGGTGACTGAAAACTTTTGAGCAGAGTAGAAAGCACACTATTTCAGCAAGCATTTTTAAAATTTATTTTTCAGTTGCCTCCACCCCTTTGAGACAAACTGTATCAAAGAGAGAACTATTCTAATTCCTAGGTAACTTTTTTACGTACTGCAGAACAAAAATTTCAAACAGAATTACGCAGTTAATGGTGTACTGAAGTGCCCAAGAGTGTGTTAAAAACATTTTGATAGATAGCCAGGTCATTTATCTAAATCATCGTCAGAGCAGTGAAGCATCCTGCGAGCTTTTATGCAGAGTACAAGGTGATGCTTTCTGGCACTTTTTGTCATTGCTCAAACTTGAAACTGTGGTGTTAAAATACTGCCATTATTCACCATTTCTGTATTTCAGCAACAAATCAAGACTCTATTAACAGACCAATACATTTTCAGAAGTGTCCTACCACTAACTTTCCCTCTTGTGTTACCAGTGCAACGCAGCCTGAATCTCAAGGTATAGAAATAATTGATGGTTAAACTCAAAGGGTGTTCACAGTGAGTAGTTTTCTAGCAAAACAGCAACTTCTTACAGCAACAAAGTGAAGAATAAAGGTGGCAGCAAGGTCAGTACAAAGAAATATTGCCTTTTCTTAAGATACTTAAAACTACTGTCTGATTTTTGGAATGGCACCTTACACGCTGCAAGTCCACATCTTTGCAACAACTGTACGGAGCAGCATTTTAATTGCTTGGCTGCTCTGCTGAAATGCACTTCGAGACAACACGCATCCAGATTATCAAATGTGGTACAAAATTAGATTAAGGAGGAAAAGAAAAAAAACTACCACAGAGATGTTATGTAAATTCATCCTCCACTGGTTGAGAGTTTTGCAAGTATCTACTGTATTATAATTTTATGTGTTCCTGCCTTGCTTCACAACTGTTGTTAGGATCAATAAGCTACGTGAGAAGGGATAAACAGAAAGCAATCCAGTGCTTCTTTCCTTTCTCCTTTCTTGCCAAAAGGAGAAAAAAAGGCTTGCAGATTACATTTTGCACAAAACCTCCCCGCGTCCCTCATTACCCCTCCACTTACTTACAAGTACTGCTTTTTTTAATACATGCAAATAATAATAATAATAATAATGAAAACAACAACAACAACAACTTTAAAGTGAAAAAATAACAGTTGGGACCTACATTGAGCACTGTGCCGGTGTTGCCACTCTGTTTGTGCCAATCCACTGAAGCATGCTTTGAGAGCCTTCTCCTGGAGCATGCAGGAAGACGGACTCGCAGTGTAGAAATCCAGCATCTGAGCAGGGCTCACTGCTAGAACATCCATACAGTCAAACATGATTCCCCCTGCACAGAATGCCTGCAAAAGTGCTTTCCTCTAGGTGTGGAGGAAAATGGCACATAAAAGTACACCCAACTCCATCAAACTCTGCCCCTTTTTTGGCACGTAGGCTGTTGGTCTTTTTCCCAGACCAGAATCATGAATTATGACAGACAACACAGCTAAAAGCCTGTAATTGATCCAAATGATCATTTACCATTTTCCAGGCTGCCCAGCCAATCCAGCAAGATGGGGGGAAGCAAGCTGCATTCCAAGTTTTAGCTCCCATCAATTTCCCCCCGAATCTCTTTAGAGTCAGTCCCGCTCCCCAGGAGCTGGCCGGGTGCGTGTCGTGTCCCACGCCGAGCCGATCGCCACCTCCCCAGGATAAAACGGCTCCGGTGGGGACTCCGGATCCCCCTCGGCCGTGAATAGATCCTTCTGCCTCTGAACAGCTCACTTCCTACTACTTGTGTCACAGGGAATGAAAGATTGAATTGCCTAATATATGCGAGTGAACTTTCCGTGAACCCTTCCCAGGCTGCTAACCTTCAAATGACCCAAGCGGTCTGACATCACCAGCTCCCAGGATTCTCACACGCCTTCACAACTCCCAGCAGCCCTGCAGAAAGCGGGCGGGCGAACGCTGGCCCCAGCGCTGCCCGCTCGCCCCACTGCCGCCGAGCGGGCAACAGCGGGCGCGGACCGGGAGCCCGACTTGCAGAAAGACTCAAAATAATAAAGTAAAAAAAAAAAAAACCCAACCAGCCATGAAGAGGAGGGGAAGCGGGGTGGGAACTGAGACGGCAATCTTTTCAGTAGTTGTAGAGGATGGAAGATTTTAAAATTCCAGGTCAATCTGCAAAAACTTCTCTGCCCACCACCTCGTTCCCTTCCTCCCCGGAGAGGCCGCAAGGGAGGCGCAGCCATCCGTCGCCGTACCAGGGCCGTGGACGTGGGCCTTTGCCCCAACTGCTGGGCAGCAGGGCTGGGCTCGGAGCAGCCTCATCCTAACACAGGCCCCGCACGCAGCAGCAGGGACCCTCGCTCAGTGCCACCAGCTCAGATGATGGCCGGTGGGGACCTCAGGGGCCTGTCCCTCCTGGGGTGAGTGGGGTCAGGTCCCATCTCTCCTCACCGTCCCTTACCCTGGCTTCCAAACCACCCAGGGTTCCCTTGAAGGGGCCAGATTTGGCAGGCGTTGCTGCCTCGGAGGGCCTGTCCCCACCACTCAACCCAGGGCAAGAGGCAGCCACAGCCCCTCTTCTCCCCAGCCCAGCCACGGCCCGGTCCTGCTGTCTCTGATTAGCAGAGAGGGGCCGGGGCGGCTGGTGTGGTCCCGGAGGGGCTGTATCAGCTTTCAGAGGGCTAATGAGCCCCAGGTCCCCAAGAGGGGAGAAGGGCCACGGGCAGGTCTGTGGGGAACGGGGCCCACTCCAGGATGCTGGAGGGGAGGCTGCGGCCGCCCCCTCCTCGGGGCAGGCAGCCCCAGCCACCCCCTCACAGCCATTTGGAAGGCATGGGGCTGCTCCCACCAAACACTCACTCAGGTCCCTGTGAAACCATGCTGCCGGCAGCCCTCCTGCATGGCAGGAGTAGGTGTCAAGGCCTTCCCAGGCTTGTGGCCAGGATGCCTCAGCCTGCACCGTGCTGGCCCACCATTTGCATCAAGCCAACAGGGAGCCCTGCGCTTTTTAGGTAAATAACTACCTTCTGAAAAAGTCTTGCAGAAAAAGACTCCATCAAGTGTCTATTTCTATGGACACTTAAAAAATGAAAAACAACAGCCTGTAAACACTCCCTCTGCACCACTAGAAAGGAGGTGAGCTCAATGACCACACACACCCTTTCATTTTAAGCGAATGAGACAAGTTGCCTCAGCCCCCGTGAACTGAGCACTTGCCCTCAGCGAGGTTCCCCAGGCATAGAGAAGCCTCACTTCCCGCCTCAAAGCTAGCTTGGGTTCAGAAACTGGGAAACAAAACCCTTGATTACTGCCTGTTTCTTGAAAAGCCCAAGATGGGAGTTGGGTGGAACGAGGGCACTGTGAACAGACATGGCACACAACTGGCAACCATAAAGAAACACTGGGGAGAGACTCACTCTGGGACCTGTGCAGCCACTTTAATGGATGCGGTGTTCCCGCTCCACAAAAAGTCCTTTGATGAACTGAAAGCTCTCTGACAATGCCTGCAGATTGTGTTAACAAAACTTTTCACACAGGTTCAAGAATTTAAAAAAAAAAAACGAAACCAAACAAAACCCCACACACAGCACACACACTTGTTCCCTGAAACTGATATACCCACGTTGAAAACCAGCGGCCAGCAAAAAGACCTGCTGCAGTCTGGAAGCAAATCCATTCGAAGAGAAAAACAAAAGCTTTTCTTAGCCTCCCTCCTCTCTGACAGGAATTCTCTGGCTGTCCCTGCAGCCTTCCCCTCTTTCCTCCAGACGGAAGAGTTCCAAATGCTGGAGGAGTTTTAACAGTCCTCCGTTTAAGGACTTTCTCAGGCCATTGTGGTGTCCTCCTTCAGCCTGGGCTCCTCTAGCTGAAGAAGCCCCTGACACTCTGTAATCCAAATATTATGCACAGTGCATGTTTAATGAAAAAGCCATCCTTCAGGGAAGGCTTGTTTAAACCATTTCAGCACAGCAAGCAGCATTTGTTGTATTAAAAAGGCAGGTGGAAAGTGGCTAAATTGTTGTTAAAAGCTCAGCTGGCTATATTGCTACAATTCTGAGTAGCAAGGTTAAATTAAAAGACAGTATTTTCTATCCAGACAACACAGGATGCACGAGAAGTTTGGAATATGTAATGTGTCACCACAAAAATTACTGGAAAGGATGACACAAAACACAGTATGTTTTGTCAGACTCCGATTTAGGGAGAAAACAGCATTTTGTGTGGACCAAGGCTCTTGGAACAGTTTAAGCTGATGCCAAGAAAAACATACTGCCCATGTGAGTTAAAATAAACAAAACCAGACAAACAGAAATATAGTTATGTTTACTCCATTAGCAGTCTTATAATACCATATTTAAAAATAAAACCTGCCCATTGTACCTCAGAATACAGACCAGCAACTTCTGAAAGGAAATGTCAGGAAGTCATGCTTAACTGCATATGAATTGAAAAAGATTGCTTTTTCTCACTATATCTAAATAAGCCAGGTAACTCATCATGTTCTGTTACAAGTAATAGATGTGCTAATGCTTATACTTATTATTAAAATCACACGTAATTAACAAATTCTTCAAATAGTCTAATGGTTTGCTCGCACACTATTTCTACAATACAGTAATTTATGTATCTCATATTTTACTCTGAAATAGCAAGATACTTGTTTTTCTTAGAGTATCAGGAAAAACTACATTCATGAAATGGGGGGAATTTTCTAATTTAGATCAGGACCAAACATAATTATTGTGATAACTCACAGCCCTCTAATTCAAATGTAATGAAACTTCAAGTACTGCCACATATTTTAAATGCCTACCCAGCTCCCACAGAGGTGTGAGTAGGCAACAACTCTCCAATATCTTCCACTTTATCCGTGCAAAGAAATAGTGATTTCAGATCACAGCTTTGATCTGTTTTCTCTCAGACTGTGCTGGTATAAAATTTACAATAAACATATTCTTAGCCACAAGTAAAACAAAAAGCAAAAGTTCAAGTCAGAAATCTATTTCCTTTGGTGTTACTGTATATTTGTCAGTGTGACATAGCACATTTGAAACCCATAATCATAAAACAAAAATTTACAGCCAAGGTTTAGGGTCTACATCTGTTTCTCTGGTTTTTGTACTGCAATTACCCACTGGACAATTGAGAAAGCAGCACTATGAATCATGTACTGCACACATGTTTGTGCTGGTCACCTTTTTTGTTCGTGCAAGAGGCTGGGGATGCCGTAATACGCTTCACCAAGAGAGAATATTAACTAGAACTAGGATGAGTGCACTGGGCTCTATAATAAAAATGACTTTACTAGAAGCAAGGGTACTCATGGAATATTACAGGCATATTTATAGGATGGAAAAACTAAGAAGTACATACAAAAATTCTCCAAAACTAAGTACCTCAGGGGAGGCAGACCTTTTTTTTTTTTTCCATGAATTTTACTATTAATCAAATGTAGCACTCTCTTGAAACAGTTTTGACAGCAGAGTAAATGGTTACTAGTGAATGATGTGTGTGTTTAAGCAGTGAAAGCAGAGACAAAGTGATGTTTTCTTCTACTCCCTAGGCAAGAGCTGACACTAAGCTTGCTGCCTCAGCTTTGATACTCACAGATTCCTTTGTGTCAGTTGCTGGGAGAATCACTGGCAGTTCACTAACCCTGCCTCACACACAGGGGCTTTGATTTTTACCTCTTCATTGAGAATAGATGTTAATATGAAACAGTGCTTGTCTGCATTGGTGTTTTTTTTTCTTCCCATCCCCCCAGCTGGTGATATAGGGCTTCAAATCCAAGAACCTGAATCCCCCTTCACTAAGTGTATTTTTTCAGTGTTGTAGGATGTTTTCCTGATGTCTCAAGCACATGAATGATGTCAAAAGATTATGGGGAAGAAAATCACTGGGTCACATGAGAACGGCTGAATATTCAAAGCTCCAAGGTAGTCCTGAGGAAATGTGTGTCAATTCTGAGCAAGAATGGCCCTGAAGAAAACAAAATTTTAAAATTACTGGCATGTAATGGCACAAGTGGCATGGAAAAACATGAAGTACAGAGAAATTAAGTCCAAAAGGAGCTGCTTCTGACTGCTGTATGCTACTATGCACAGCTCACAATGACTGCAACAGGAATTTGCACATAACAGTAAGAATTACTTCAGGCCTGAACTATAACAGCAACTGGCCTAAGACTATTCAGTGCAGAGCAGTATTTTATTTTAGATGGGAAAAGCAGAGTTAGTCAGCTCCAGACCCAGAACTCGGGCATGCACTGGTCTGAGAGTCACTTACTGTTTGTCTATTTTAATCAGTGCATATGTATTCATAAAGATGCCTTTAAAGCTGATTGCTTTAAAAAAATAATTCATCTCCACAAACTTGAGTACACAATCAGATTTCTCAGAATCCATACTGCGTTCTACATTCCTTCGGCCTGGAGCCAGGGAAGAGAACTGCCCTAAGTGGTAAAACTGGAAGCGTATCTGGTTCAGCAACCCATTTCTACAAGTGACTGCTACTAGACCTTTCTAAGGAAAATACAGGAATCCCTGGTGACTGGCGAAGTATAGCTCACCCATAGGTCCTCTAATAGCCTGCTCTCTAACAGCAAATCACTTAAGCATTAAAGCATGAGATTTAATATCCTTTCCAAATTTGTTTTTTGTAATAGCCCTGATATTCTAGATATTCATATACAGGCAATGTCTTTTTGTATCGTGACAACTTTGTAGCTCTGTGACACAGGAGAATAAAGTAAATTATTGGGCTTTGAGACAAGAAGGATAAATACTTTTTTAAAAAACACTGTAAAACTCATCCAAGTTGCAAACAAAGGAAAACACAGACCAAACTGCACCTCTCTGAGGCCCCAAAGGCTGCCTGCTGTAGGTTCCAGAAAGGTTGGCAAAGAGGCAATAACATTATGCACCTAAACAGGGGATGACATGCATTTTTGAAGGATATAAAAAGAAAAAGCCTTATTACATTAAAAACTGGCTACATACTGAATCTACACTTGCTGTTTAGGAGGATCCTGCAGTGCAAACACCACTGCTAAACAGTTGCCAGTGGAAAAAAAAAAAAGTGAGAAAAAAAAAAAGTTTGTTTCATTTTGTTTTCTTTTTAAATGACCAGAAACTGCTGTTTCGAGGTTTAGCCAAGAAAGAGGTTTTTACTGCTAGCCTATAAATCCCTCAAAACAGAGTTATAATGGAAATGCTGAGGTAACTGGAGTGCCATGCATGGCACTGACACATTGCATTATATAATCCACGGAGAATGAGGGCTGGGAGATCTATAAAACCTAAGTAGAAGCAAGATGTAGGAAAGAGCAGAAGAGCGAGTAGAAATATTGAATATTTAACTGCAGAGAATACTACTTCTAACAATAAAGTTTCCTATAAGCTGCATATGCTCATGGTTGGTTGAAGGCAAAAGAGCACAGAGCTCCCTTAAAAATAAAATAGAGATTCCAAAAGGCTATTTGAGTAACTGTTTTGTTTCCACCCTTTTTTAGAGAAGGGAAAAAAAAAAAAAGTTACCTAACAAAAGGATAGTACTTCCCAATGTTCTGATATCCTGAAATGTATCTCACAACGTGTAAATAAATAACATTAGAAATCGCAGAATAAATGCAGTTCCAACCATAGACAACTTACAGTCCTAGTTGTAAGCAAAATCAGAATAGAAACTGAGACAACGGTACTTCTAGAGGTTCACTAAAGGGATTAAACACATAGTGACAACTTACTCCTAGTGACTTTCTTCCAGCCAAAGACTAAAGTTACCAAGCAGTAACGGGAACTCCAGCTCAGTCCAGACATCTATCCCAACAAAGACTAAACCTCACTCAAGCCCTATTTAACTTAAGACAGACTTAAGCAGACACAAGCACATTTAGGGCTTCAGGGACA
Organism: Coracias cyanogaster; assembly: GCA_033124195.1. NCBI lineage: Eukaryota > Metazoa > Chordata > Aves > Coraciiformes > Coraciidae > Coracias > Coracias cyanogaster. The sequence goes on from JAVSBS010013252.1 coordinate 17,612, forward strand.
ACCCATATAGAGGGATCCCAGGGGCCAGGGGCAGCCAAAACACACTTGCGTGGAGCTCTGCTCACATAAAACCTGATGCAGATTGGATTGGACTATGCCATTAGTGCAACAGAGCCACAAGAGATCCACTGCAACAGATCCGCAGCTCAGCTGCTTGACACATGTATTCATGATAACGCAATTCCTGCTTTGCTAGTTCCCAAACCCACATCAAACACTGAAAGAACAGTCCAATATCCTATCTGTGGGCATCTTAAAAAGCAAAATGAAGGAGTGATTGGAAAATGTGCTGGCATAGTTACCTGGCTAGCAGAGATAATGACAGCAATGACAGTGTGGTGACACCACCTGAAATCTGCTGGTAGCAATGGTCATCATGCCAACACCTCTACTCCGCCTGTTACCCTAATGCACCGGACAATCACACCTTTGTTTTATCACGCAGGTGTGCTTGCTGTTTGGGCACAGGTTGGGGAACAGCCTGCGTGAATCTTTTCTGTAAAAGAGGTAGGATTACCCGGAAAACGAGGTATTTGGCAAATGGGCATCTCTTCTCTTTTGAGGAGTATGTGCCATTGATACTGTGTGAATTAACTGATGGCACAGGTCCTCTCAAAAACATTGTTATTACTGTAACCTTATTGACGCAGCCTGAAAAGTAAACTTCGCTAACAGGGTCAATTTTACAAGCATACACGTTTTCATAGTGTAAATAGTGTTGAGCAGGTAAGGGATTCTCTAGATCCCTTTTATGTTACAATAACTGTCCACAATTGGGCTGCTGCAGGTACAAATCTTTCACAAAGGAAAAGATCGCTTTCTCACCTTAGCTTGTTATGCCAATGTAACATTCAAACGTAGTCAGCAAAACTCAGGCTGGGCTGGAATGGACTCCACTTACATTCAGACAAGCAGCATGAACTATGTCCAGTCTAAAACACTTGCAAGATGTTTCCTGGTTTCAAACTCTACTAGAATACACCTATTAAATTCTTCTTTGATTCAGTCCTTAAATTTTACTTGACTTCCACAGTGTAAGACCACAAAGGAAAATCTGTATGGTCTCAACCTGCTTCATTAAGCTAGTTCCATACGACTAAATAGACCTGCAAATTGCCATACTGTTGGTCTGCAAGACTCCCATATTGGGCCACAGAGGACACTGCATGTCCAGACATACGGCCATGCTCAGGGAATCATGACTGACACATATGCTTTTAATCAAAGAGAACTTCCAGAGCTGAAGTGCAGTTAGAGACTGTGGTGGTCAATAGCACATTGTTGCAGCCATTGTGCAGTATCATGGGTTTTTTGCCCTAATAAGGGACATTTTGTGCCATATTTAATTGAGGACATGCAAGGTGGTCTCTAAACATGTAATGCAGCATATCAGTCTTGACAGGTCTATAAAGCTATAAAGCTATTTTTTTTGCATAAACCAGACCAAAACTCTTCATTTTGATATCTTGAACCTTCTTCCGACTGAACAATTCTGCACAGATCTTGCCATCACACTGAAAAACCTATTCCTTTTAATCCATACACAATTTTGGGCTAGTGTCTTCAAGAACAGGCTTCCTACTCATGGGACACTGACCTTCCATGTATTCTTATCAGGCTATGAGAAGAACAGTCTTCACCTGTCTTTATATGGAGACATGCAAAGAACGTACGGAAGGAAACTCCTTCCTTCACAAAAATGGCTCCAAGATCTCACCCTTGCTGCATCCATCCATTGTATCTTTGGCATGAAGGATATGCCAGAAGACGGGGTTGTGGCTCAACTTCTTCAATGAATTATCGAAACTGATGGGGAAAATAAGCCTCAACCCACAGGAGGTGCAGTAACAAGAATGGGGCATGTGCATGTTCCCAATTCTGAGAAACATGTTAGAATTCTCCTTTAAAAGTACAGCATCATGTTATCTACAACTAGATCCTAAATGACTAAACTAAATGACAAGTCATTGAATATGTTATGCAAAGACTTAAAAAGGTTAAAGGTTCACCTGCTAAATTACTAAATTCGTCTAAAACTTGATTTTTTTTTTAAAATATACTTACTAAGAGTACAAGCGCACACCACCAATGCTCAAGCATATTCTGCTACCTGAACAGTGCAGAAACATTATGTCACTCAGAGGCAGTACTGCACAAGCATGTAAGAAAGGCTAAGAGCTTTGCCAACACAAATTATCAGGCAGAACCTCACTGGAAAAAATGAGGCACGAAGACCTAAGTGAAGTGTAAAACTTACAGAGAATTGAATGACATGTTGACAAATACCACTCCACTCTCTTGCTTCCTATCAGAACCCAACAGCTGAAGCAGAGATTCCTAAGCAGTGTTTTTACAGGCCAAGCTTAGTCTCTCCCTCATCTTATCAGTAGCCTTCAAAGGGATTGTGGGTGGATCTCCTCCAGGAAAAACGAAAAAACAACAAAAAAAAACCTCAGAAGTGCCACCTCTTCCATACAAATATATTGGCACGACCACAGAGGCTTTGCTTGAGCTGTGAGACTTTGAGAAAACACACCTGGCTCTTCTAAAGGAGAAATTAAAGAATTCATGCTTCAGCCCTCAAGCCTTGAGTGGCCTTAAGAAGAGGAATAGCTAAACAGAGAGTCTAATCAGGATGCAGGGAAAAATCAATACTGGCTTCTTGAAATACCTTAGGCAGGAAGAAACAGCTTAAGGTTGAGATGTTTAGTTGCCCTTCCTGCACAAGCAAAGGGGCTGAAGGCTGAGTGCACAGGTGAGAACAGAAGGGCAGGAGAAGGCTTTCCAGAGGACTGAAAGCAAACCAAGGCATCTGCTACTCTAAAGTTCTTTGGGAAATCTCATCTTTTAAAAGTTTTCTAGTTTTGGTGCAAAAGACATCTTTCCACATACTAGTTGAAGTTGTCAAAAGTAACATTTTCAGGGATAAACGCATGCCATTGTACTGTTATTTTCTGAGTTTGGTGTGGAATACAATTATTTAGGACTCGGCAGGAGCAGGAGTGTAATTCCAGTTCAGAAAAAACTCCAATAACTGACAACACCTAAGAAACACAAGATAGATGCATTGTATTGTTGGGCTGAGTCTCATTGGCTGGAAACTCTGACTCTCCCAGCAGGACTCAGTTACATAGCAACTCCTGAGGGCAGATTAACCCTTTCCCATTTAGTGTTATCTGGCATGATTGAAGAGATCTTTTCCTCCTCCTGCTTTAGAATAATTTTGCAGGTTTGCAAAAAAATGTTTGGAAAAAAATGGGTTGAGTGTTACTAGGGTAAAAGCAAAGCGATCTGGCTCACCATGGGATGCTGATGGTACAACGAATAGCAAATGCAGGGACTTCAGGTCAGTCTAAATTATATTTTATATTATCAGGTGTAGTGACATATGCAAAACATACAATGTACTTTTCATAAAATAGTTCATACTTACTCTGTGGGGATCCTATCTGGACTGCGCTTATCAAATACCAATGGTCTCTTTCACTCAAATTCTGCCCACCCATTGACTTCTGCCTGGATAATTACTGAAGCATTAAAAAGTCTTCAGCTGGTAGAGACTTCATTAATCTATAAAAGAATTTTTCACCATCAAAGAATATGTTGCTTTCATCCAAACTGTACATGTCGACTAATATAAACTCTTTAAAAAGTCCTGCAAATTTTAAGATACTAGTTGTTTTTTTTTTTCTAACAGTCCTTTCTAATTACTGGCATCAAGTAATTACATGAGACTCTCAATTCATTGCAGCAATTTCCCTATTTTGTTTTTAGAACTGCATTGCATTTGTGTGCATATACAGTAAATACAAGTACAAGCATTATATACAATTAGCATAATACTATTTCTGTTCTCCTGGTTATCAGGAATAACAAAGTTTGAATTTAAAAATGTCAAAATCTAGGAGAAAGACTCCTAAAGCTCTCTATTTTTAAAATGTTTTAATTCAGCTTCCTTAGTTTCCCCCTTGCGCGAGTGCGAGACAGACCCTGGGGACCAGGAGGGCACACGTCCCCACGCAGGGCGTACCTCCTGCAGTCACACTTCACCGCTGTGAGCCACGACTGCCTACTCTTAGGAGAAAGGAGCTACTAGGTTTCCAGTGGAGAAAATAAAGAGATCAGACTGATATGATATACAATTATTTAAGATCAGCTTCTGGTCACAGTAAGAACCGCCTATCTCATTTCTTCTTTTTTTTTCTTTTTACACCCAAAACTGGAGCCACGGTACTGCAGGCACTAACCACGGCTAGGAAGGGCAAGTACCACTGACACTGCCCCATTTCAGACAGGCAGAGTAAGACTATCTTTCCTTTCCTCTGCAAGACCCAGGGATGCTCTCAGCTGAAGATTCAGAGGAGAAAAGCCTCGACCAAGTCTTCTACTGCTCCTCTTCCTTCACACACCATTCTCACAGAGGGACACAGGAGGTCCTGTAACGCACACCTTCCACCAACATCTCTTCATGAAAGATATTCACTGCTCAGTAGGAGCTCCTGACCCTCCACTGAAGCCAGGAGTAGTCAGAATGAACTAGAAATGAATTTGCCCTAATAGTACGAAGAATCTTGTTAAAGTTTCTTTTTTTCTTAATTGCTTAAAAAAATAGGTAATCTTTGAATGTTACCAAAAGGACTACCTACATGTTTAAGATATGCCTTGCTTTTCTAAACATTTTACACTGTAAAAACTCATCTGTATTTTCTTTGTATGGTTCTCATAGACCACTTGTAAATCCAGATGGGATAGAAAGATATCATTTAAAATGATATTTATTATTTAATTTGGCTTCTTGCATGGTATCTTGAAAGCTCTTCTTGAATAACTTTGCTGCTGACTTTATAAAGCTAGGAGTATCAACATAGTGGATGGGAGGTTAGTCCAAAAAGCAGTACTTTGGAAATATTTTGTGGTCTGAAAATTAATTAGCAATAATCAATTCAATTTCTTCTTGTGGATTTTTTTTTTTTTAAGTTCGTATTTTGCTATCATTATGTATCTAAAACTATCACTGACGCCACTGGAAACGTAACCTCTACAATGGTAAAACCTGAAGGACGAGGTCCAATACACTTCTGCTCTGTGAAAGTACCTTTTCATACAAATGCCAACACGCACCTATCACATATTTGTGTTCTTCATTAAACTAATGCTTTTCTGCATCATAAACAAGACGGTACAAAATATAGGTGTATTCCTACATCCTGCTACTAAGGTAGGTGATATCAAAATAGATTTGCAGCCATATCATTATCTCAACCTCCAGTATTATTGCATCAGTACTATAACTATAATAAACTAGCTGCAGGTCAAATTTCTAATAAATCTTTAGAAATTAAATGTATAATTTGTCAAAACCATATGCCTTCATAAATTGATTATTCAGAATTTAGAAGCTTTTTAATTAGGAAGAAATTTATGCAATACTATGTGTAATAATTACGAATCAGCTCTTCTGTGATATTTTTGTACATCAGCAAAAATTAAAACATTGGAAAACATTACCAGGTCATTGCAGTATTTCAGTGTCAAAAGAAACATGTAGTCTAAATGTAGAGGTTAAAGATATTTTCCCGTATCTTTTACATCTTACATAGCTTTATATGATCTCAAGACTGCAATCATTAACCAAATACAAAATCAATGAGAAAAAGATCTAATCTGACCATTTTTAAGTGCAGAGTCTCTAAAAATGATTTATATCACTGTAGAACTTTTTTACCATGGTTCTGTAGTTTTACTAAACAGCATATATTCTAAGTCAAACTTCCATTTTATGCTACACTAAACAGTATTTGCTTCTCTCATTTCTTCCAGCCAAAATTCTGAAAGCCTTTAACAGTTTAAAAAAGTCACCTTCATAATGAGCATCAGGATGAGGGATATGACTCTGGATGCCAAATGGAAAACCAGAGCAAAAGAAAGTTAAGCGATACTTGTCCACGGCACGCAAGAAGCAAAAAGCGAACCCCAGCTCCCCTGCTCTCCTCTCCTGTGTCTTCACCATGGGCCTATTCAGGCTCTGCACCCCCACAAGGGCTCTGGGTACTTCTATCAACATTTCATAGGAGAAGATTTTTTTTGACAGAGAACACAAAAGCTGCTTTGTTGGAAGTCTGGACACTTTTTTTCTACCTAATAAAAACATGAATAGAAGTGGGACCTCAGCAAGCATATGGCAGAAAGTCTGGGCTAACTGAAAAAAGGGGCCTCGAAGAGTTTGCTCTCTGTCATTCCCCAACGTGTTTACTGCCAAATGTATATGGTGTAAATAAGGAGTATGCAGAGTGAGCCATAATGGAACATTGTTTATGTGCACATCCTGGCAAATGCATATACAGCACAGAGACTATTTCCAAGCAGAACATAAACACAAAGGGGGAGTGATGACAAACAAGTATTCCAAGGCAAGAAAAATGTTATTCCATATACAAACCAAACAAACTAAAGTGGTTTCTCCCCTGCTAGGATCCAACTGGCAGCTCTCAGCTGCACACACTATGTAGCTGTTAAAGAAATGAGAGACGTCCCAGGCTTACTGGTTGGCTTTCTTTTTCTTAAGCGACCTTATTATGCTCCCAATATTAAAAAGAAAAACACAGTTAAGGTTTTATTTTACTCCCTTGCAAAAACACAACAAAACAAAACGGCCCTTTCTTTCAGCCTGAGTAAGAGCCGGGGAGATAGAGCTGATGCCAAGAAAACACCGTAAGGAATTCCTACAGCTTTCCTACTCCCAGTTCCCACTGCCAGATACAGATACAGTTCCTTCTTCTGAAGGGCTCTCCCGCAAACCTATTACACGGCTGTAGCAAGTGACACCAGTGTGACAGTAACTTAGAGGTTTTGTGCTCCTGGCAATTTTTTTTTCCCCCTTTTAATCACTACTCACAAAAAGGAGGAGGGTTTAGAAAGACCAAGGTCCCTGCAATTTCAAGATAGCAAACCAGGAGATGAAGTTTTTGTGTGTGCTTACTTCTGGAGAACAGAATATCATGCTTTGACAGCTGCTATGTAAACAAATGGGTGTAATTTTATTCCTTTAAACCTAACTTCAAACACATACTCAACTGAAGGAGGAAGAAAAGATGACAAGTAGGAAAACAGACGGTAGAGTGACAACAAGAATCACAGAAAACCAACTGATAAAGCAGACCTCTTTACATGATTAGTAGGGCTCTTTAGGATATGGGACACTGGAAGCAAGAGGCTTTAGTGAAGGATCATATGAGGCCCAGAACAAAAATAGTTTGTGACATCCTCCACAGAAATGCAGAGGCAGCCTGTGATTTTAAACTATTTTAAGACACTCAGAGCATGCCTCAATTTCTCCAGAGCTCCAGATCCAGACTGAAAAAAGCACGAAATGTAAGTTCAGAACCGAGACCTGCAACTGCACATAAGATTTCTGCTAGGCTGTCAAAACCTGGATCCACAGGTCCCACGCTTAGACTTTATGAAGTCTGGGAGCTTGGTGCATCACTCACTGTGTAGAGATAAAGCCCACCCTTGGGAGTATTTGCAGCACCTTTACGATATATACACAGCCCTTTAATGGAACCGCATTTGTGTGTTCTTTGAATTTCCTTTTTTCCAGAAACGTACCCCTTCCATGATACAAGACTGAAACAACCCTCACAAAGCCTCTCACTGGCCACTGATTTAACGTTAATACTTTTGAGTTAACATCACACTTTAGAATCCAAAGGCGGCTTATTTAATTACCGGGTTTTAAATTCTCCTTGACCGCACAAACACCCACCTCATCCCAACACGGCCTTACGCACACCTGCTGCTCGGGTCTATATTCTGCCCTTTGCAGAGCTGCACAGAGTCTGCACTGTGCTTTGGGAAACAACGCATTTCTAATAACCCTGCTTGGCTACATGGACCACTTGCAGCACGGTGACAGGGAGGGCACAGACAAATGCCAAGTACACACTCACATGCTCCTTCCTCATTACAGAAAGTATTTTTGCTTTCCGAATGCCTTCTGCATATTAGCATTGTTGACCACACAAAGAGAAGTTCTGTAATGCGCGCTACACTAGGCAGCGAAGCCAGGCTCCACCTCCATCGTGGAAGGTCTTCAGCTTCACAGCAGCTCCTGCCATGGGGAACTGTATGGCAAATCATCATCACAGATCTGTGATGGCTTCTGCAAAGCTGAGTCACAGTGCATGCTTTGATGATTTTAAACAAATGGTTTTTTATTGAGACTCTGCATCTTATCCCTCACCCTTCAAGAAAGGTGTTAAAAGTATGGGAAGAAAAATAATTTTGCCAAGTCTCTCAGCTTCAGTGACATTTTATAAACCCTTTTCCTTCTCCTTATCTAAGTTTCAGCAGTAAAGTGAGCAACTCATTTAACGAGAAGTCTTCAGTTTTAAGGACTCAGAAGAATGGCCTACTAACATAACCAGACTGGCATGTTGAAAGGCTAGGAAACTAAAGGATAACAAAGAACTACTCTAAATTAGTATTATTGAGCCTTTTAACTTGTATGTCAGCAATATGATTAATTTTATTTTTGGGGTGGGTAACACTGAGTAATTCAGAAACACAAAAGTGAATTCAGGACCTGCAAAAGAGGCAGCAGAAGGTACTGAAAACACTCTGAGACAAGCTTTATATTCCTTACCAATTATTGTCCAGGCTGTGCAAACTTGCACATTGTTGTTTACCAGATAACGACACAAAAAGCAGTATTCTTTATATACTCCCCCTCATCTCCCCTTTAAATTAAAATTGAGATGTTATTTTAACCCTACTCAAGTATGTAATATAGTGATGATTGTAAATCTTAATGATCACAAAATCCCTTTGATTTATCCCTCAGTTTACTATTTTCAACAAACATAATCCTAAAAACAATACAGAAGAAGATCTTACAGGCCTTCAAATGGTGGAGGGGGAGCAGGGAATGACTATATATGTAAAGCTACAGCTTCAGGGCTCATGACTTTCCTGCTGGGAAGCTTTCTAAATACTGCTAATAAGATCCTGCCAATGGGACCAGAAGCATATCTTCATAAAAAATGGCCTTCAGTGTGGGAAGATAAAATTTTCCAGAAAGTTTTTAATAAAAAGCTTATAGACATGGGATCTCAATCTAACAGTAGACACAAGTATCTCAAATACACAGGAAAACATGACTATTTTTAAAGGTGGCAAGTCCATCCTGCCTGTCCCCCACCTCAAAATCTGTAGTCACGACCATGACAGTTTGCTCAAAGATTTTATGAAGATACCAGACCTAGCTCTAAAGTATTAGTGACCACACAGCAATAGCCAGTTCAGCACAAGAATTCCACACTCATTCCTGCTCAGTATTGCACACTGTCACAGCTGCAAGAAAATACATGGATATTTATGTCTGCATTTTAGCAAAGCACACCTGTCTTGTCTATCAACCTCAGCTTTAGCCAAGATGCTGTCACCACCCTACGTCACAACTGACTCTCTGACCATTTTGGGAATCTGGATCCAAACAACATTTAAGCACAAACTCTCCCCAATTAATTCCAGAGGGTCTATGCACAGGCACGGCAATTCCTCTGGACTCTACCTACATTCATAAATACAATGGGCCAGAGCTCAGTTCCAGCCCTCAGGTGCAGCCTGCACTCAAAGCATCTCCTACTACATTACAGCATTGGCTTGGGGATACCTATGGGGATAGTTCCTTGCTCAGGCTGACCTCTGAACCATGCCTGGCATTGCTGGGAAGGGGAGGCCTATGAGTTAACTGTCAGTATGGACAACTTGAAGGGCACTACATTGGTCCATGACCTGACCCTGCCTGCTTCTCCAATAGCCCTTAAACCCTTGCAGTATCCAAGCTCTAATCATCAACACAGACAGGAACCACGTAAGTCAAAAAGCTTCCTGTGGCTTTTGTTGACTCTGAGGGTGGAGAAAGAGCCTATGTGTCTAAGTGTGAGACTTCAAGCCCATGAGAAGTGCTGAAAACAGGAATGGCGACAGGCACTATCTTTCCAAGCAACATTGCTAGCAGAGGGCTGAAGTCATTGCATGAGTGCTCTTTGCTGTCTCTTAACTGCCCGGCTTGGGGAAGAACTGGCTCTACATGGCTAGCAATGGTTATGCAACATTTTGATCTCCTCACTGGACCCACCCAAGGAATCTGATCGACTATCAACAACTTCAGGACTCATCTAAAATTTTTGGAAGTTTCCAGTTGTCTTGCCAGCCTGCCCATCCTTGGGCAAGTACATCTATTCCTTAGCTAATCATCTTACCCACTGTTAACCTTGCCCCTATCTAGCCAACAGAAGAACTTTAGCCAAAAAGACAACCTTTTTAATGTGTCTGCTATGCACTCCTTATCTTCTCCTGGATGTCCTCCACCAAGATGGTGATAGGACTTCTTCCAGGATAAGGATGTTGGCTCACGTAGGCAAGATACCAGAAGGGAAGAGATATATATGCTCCTTAGCAGGTGTCATGAAGGCCCACCTGCCAGCACCAGCAGAGACAGCCAAGGAGCCAAGGCCAGCCAGTCCTCACACTTACCCAGTACCCCCAGACACAACGCGGGATACAGCACAGCACCATGGACTGGCATGGAGCTGAGCACTAACAGTAACGGGAAAGAAATCCTTTCAGTGGCCTCACCCAAAAGCATGAAGCGCTGGAAAGTCAGCTTCAGTACATACCTGGTACTCAGAGAAGGAAAAAGCTGGCAAAATGAGGCACAACCACGTAGCTTTCAGTAAAGGGGACCTCCAACAGTAAAATCTCTAGGCCTAAACGTGTCAGAGGCACCATACTATTGTAGTTTCCTTATCTTCAACAGGATTTGCTCGTGTTCAGCACATTAAAATGAGACCAGTTATTAATAAACAGAACTGATGGCAAATACTTTATCACTAAATACAATCATTCAAAATTGGACAGTTATGGAGGTTGACAATCTAGGCTTAAACACTCTCCTGAGCTAATCATGCTGCTCCCAGGGCAAAAAAACATGAAAGAAATATGAAACTTAAGCACAAAACTGTCCTATTTTGCAGAGGAATAAGATGGAGTTATTTAGCAGAGCTTTCTTCAAATAATATTTTTTAACCATTTTTGTGAACTTGATTCCAATCTCCAGATATATCATCTGTCAGGTCTACATGATATTTCCACTGCTGATAAATCATGTTTAAATATATCAGATAGAGGGCAGCTTGCTTGTTTAAAGCACTAATTGTTAATTTTTCATGGGTGTCTAGTAGAAAATTTGCAATCCGGTGTTAGTGGACAATAGCACAAATAGCAGAATTTCTTCATTTTTAAAAGCATTTTCCATAGCTATTTATGTTTTAAATTTATATGCTTTCAAAGCCAAGTGCATTCCATGAGTGAAGGACTTAAGAGTTGTGGGGGTTTTGTTGTTGTTGTTAAGAGTTAGGGCTACTGGGATTGCTCAGTCTATAGGAAAGTCAGTGTACTTTGAAAAGTGGATAGATAAACATTGTTATTGCCACAGCAAACAAAACCTGATACTGATTTTTTCTTATCCATACTGTAGATGTCATGTCAAGTTACACGGATGTAAATCCACTGGAAATAATAGTTACTCTGAATTACTGATAGTCAAATGTAGCAGAATTTGCCCTGACACAAAGGCAGAAAAACAACTATGCAACTGCATATATGAAAGAAAATAGTAACATAATAGATTCCTTACCTAAGAACTATATGAAATATTTGAACACTGATGCAAAATAGGTTCCCTATGAAAAATTTGCTGCTGAACTCCCAGAGCCACAAGGATTCTGAGAGTAGGTTTTCAGATGGTATGATTTAGTATTAATATGAATTTAGGTCAGTGTTTTCAAATCAGGCATTTAAAGCTAAGATAAATCCCTTTTTAGGTGCCAAGTATTCATAGACCATAGAGACGCTGACAACCACTAAGTCAGGCAGGACAGATGACATTCAAGCAGTGGATTCTAGGGATGCACTCTCCACCTGTGTCAAATTAGGACAACTATGTTGGTGATCCACAATCAAAAGAAGCAACCAGAAAAACTGGTGGTCTCTGGAAATGCTCAGACTTGTAAGTGTAGAATCAGAAAAGCAAAGTTTGCTGAGTAACTTGACCTATATTGATCTATAACATTTAATTGGCAACATTTTTTCATGAGACCTAAACAATAAAAAAAAAAGTCATCTCAACTCAAAAAATACACAGGAGTCCTAAAAATTAAGAGAAAGAAGTGCAGCAATCACATTTGAGCCAGCAGAGAATAAGCACAGTAAGAAGGAATGCTTTTTCTTGGTTTAGTTTTCCTTTTTCGACAGCTTTGTTTATACACAAGATGAAAAAACACCGCAGCAAGTTTTACCACAAATGTTTTTTTAAGGTGTCTATCTAGTACAAAAGTAATTTACCTTTCCATTATCAGTCTTTCATCTTTTGGGAGAGTTTGAAGGACCAAATAAGTTTCTAATCTTGGCCACTGTCTACACAATGCATTGAAAAAGAAGCCCTCAAAGCCCAGGCTCCTTAAATCAATTGTATTTGGTGCTTTCCTGCTTGTTTGCTTTTGGCCTTGCTGCATATTGGTTCAGGACTTAGAGCTGAACTCAGCTGCAAAGATAATGCAAAACCAGAATGCTGCTTCTCCTCTGGCTGCCGAGGAAATCCCTGCTTTAGATTAGAAAATAACTAATGATTGTGTGTCCCTGTATGCTTTGGAGTAGGGCCCCTTATTTTATCTACATGGCAGCTACCTGTCAACGTGTGGTGCTTGGAGTAGCGCACTGGGAGTTCATACACACCAAGACTATCTAAACAGACCATTAAGTGCTAGTAAAGTAACACATGTGAACGACAGGTCAATAAATTTTAAACAACTTATGTTCACTGCAAAGACCTGGCTGGTTTAGAACAAGCTGTGTTTACATAAAATCAATTTTTACAAGCATCTAAATAATTAGGGAATATACTGTAATAATAATTATATTCTAAATTCAATATTATAGTTCCAAAGGAATTCAACAGAACCCTTGCTTGTCTACACAATCTTTTTTTTTTTTTTCCCCCACACACGTCTGGCTTCTTAAATAACACCTCCTCTTTACAGAAGATGTTCAAATTCCAACTGTGTCCAAATGTGAAGGAACTGTTACTTTTCATACTAATGTGCCCTGGTGCTCATCCCACTGCATATATAAGTACAAAACGACTTAGAGGTCAGTAACTCACGCTTCTAGCCTATGCTGTTATTTCACCCCTTCTAACAGTTTTTGTCAATATTTGTTTAAAACCAATTGATTTACCCAGAGCAAGCTATGTATGCATGGAAAATTGGAATTACATTAATTCAATTTTAGATCAGAAATTCTAAAGCAGTGGATTAAATGATGGCTGAGATCTCAACTTCCCGGTCTTTAAACTATGCCAATCTATTAATTTAAAAGCTGCGTACGTGTACTCAAATAAACACACACACATGCCGCGTGCACTTGCACCCAATTGCAAGTAGATGGCAAATAAAAGAACCCAAAATTCACAATAAAGCCTAAACTAAATGCTATCCATAGCTACAATGGCAAAGGCACTGGCAAACTGATTTACAGGGCTGAATTTCCACTTCATTTTTGTTGCTTTTCAGCTACAGGCAAAAGACTTTAGCATGTTGTGAGCACTATAAATTCACATTTGCCACAAGAACCCATGATGCCATCTGTTCCCTAGAGCGTTTACATAAAGTATGCCAATGCAAACCATCTGCAAACTGTTCTTGCATGTGAATTCTTGTGATAATGCAATGCAGTATATTTGCAATTTCAAGCAAAGACCACTTGAGCTTCTTTGTAATTGCCATGCTTAACTCGGATGTTCTACAGAACCCTCTTTAGAGCAGGATTGTGGGGTATTTTGTTGGTGGTTTTGCTCAAGTCCTTGATGTTAACTCTTTATCATTGTTTTCAGGTTTTATCACTGCAAGATAATGGTGTATCTTAAGGTGAGGGTGAGAGGAGGGAACACAAACAGGGGACATCTCCCATCCCCTTGAGTGAAGGACTTTGAAAAGGACCCTTAGCCTTTTGGAAACAAAAATGGAGCAAGACCTTGGCTGCTTATATTAAGCATTGGATTGTATGAACTGTAGCAGACAACTGTAGGTTGGCAAAACACTAATTCTTTCTATTCATTCTAGAACTACATCTCAGTTTCTCCTTTCCTCTTCATGTCTAACATTTTTTTCTCGTTATTTTAAAAAGTTGACATGAAACAAAATACCTGGGAACTACATGCTGCTATGCACTGATATTGGGAGCGGCAGTTGAAAGTTTCAGAAATTGTAAATACGGCAAAGGCACACACACCCCCCCGCCCCAACAGCAGAAATCCCTGCAGATCCTACAGATCTGGTCCTTGGTTAACTCTTTGTTAAACAGATAAATTATTAAGCCTTTAGGTTACTTTATAGGTTTCACTAGTTGGTATTTAAATTTTCAGTAACCATCTCTCTCCCCACTCAGTGAATTTAAATGCAGAATTGCCTATCTTGGGTCAAACCAGTTACTATGAGTAATCTGCATGCATTTGTGTTCTGCTTCCTTTCTAGAGTTACTATAAAAAAAGATTGGCCATTATCACCACTTAATCATATTTCTTTACATAATACAATTTCATGCTTCTGCTGCTACCAAATAAAATACAACTTTGCTCTTCCCTAATATTCAAACGTGCCTTGAACAAAAACCACTCAGGAAAACCAAGATTTGGCGGAGTGCTTGGGTGACACCCTCAGTTAGCCAGCGTGACACATGCCGGCGCTCAGTGCCACACACCAGAGCTGTCTGCTCCCTCCAGGTAGGAGCTCAGCTGACTCCAGGGCATTAGCTGATGGTTGAAGAGCATATTACAGATGGATTGCAGGAACGATTAGCGATTCTTAAAAGATTCAATCAGCTTGTAATTTTGTTCACTCTGCCCTCGTGCTTTATGAAAATGAATGTCGGTCTGAATCTTCCCCACTCTGTGAGTGTTTCTACTGGGAAATCTCTCTTGCCAGCCATCCCTGGACACCAGACTCCTAACTAAATCCTAATAAAACTAGCTCTGAGATTTTAATTTCCATCACTCACTCACTGCAGACAATGTTAAACATTGTGAAGGGAGACGTGTGATATAATCAACTATGACTGAGAGTTTTCATTTGTTTAAGTACAGAGGACTTATCTTCCGTTGTCTTCTTTTTAGTAGAGAAGCAAGCAAGCAGTGGCATAGATGGTGCACCTCACATACCTCCTGACATTTCTATAGCCAGCAAATGCTAATTTTTAGTGCTAACTCTGCCTTTCTTCAGCAAACCTGCTTTCTAGCTCCCTCATGAGCCTCTGGGACTAGTACTCACCCCAGGCTGTTTTCCAGAGTGGGTTATGTCATGTTTTGTTGGGAGTTTTCAGCATGCTCAAAATTTATGCATAAGAAAAAAGAGATGATCAAAGTAGCAGGAATACCTGAGCTGCTCTCCCTGCGACAGCTCACTTTCCCTAAGCAAGCCCCAACAGCATCTGTCATTAACGCAATGGATTGCTTTGCTCAGACATCTGTGGGTCACATTGTTTCATGACAAGGCTGCAGCAAGAGGGGAAAGTAAAACTGAGGCTGGTTATTAATCACTTACTCACCATTTCCTGTAGAACATAGAGGAAATAATCAAGCAGTATAGTGGGTTATAAAAGGAGATTCCTGAGAAACAAAAATATGCAGTTCATTTAAGGCATTGCAGGAGGCCGTGTGATAGAGGCAGATTCAGTTAGTGGAAATTTGGCTTTATTTTATTTATGAGATTAAGTAACTGACAACAGCTGCCACATCTAAATGAGGGTGTGATGGCATTCACCCAGCATCTGAGAAGAGCAGCGCTTCAGATTTACCAGTTTTCTCCATTCACATCCAAAAAGCACATTGTTTGATCCAGGGTGGGTGGAACAAGCCCAAAACTACACTCAGTGATATTACACTACCAGGAACGAAGATCTGGAGATAATTTGCCACATATAAATTAATGCCAGCCTTAATCGGAGTAACTTTGACTCATCAATATATGCAGCTGTGTCCTCACTAGGGAGTTTTCCGGCTACGTATGATTGTACACATCTGTCAGCTTTAAATCAGGGATCCAAATATAGACTGCAGCGCACCAGAACACTCTGTCAATTTGCCCCTTTCCCTTGGGCTTATAAAGAACTAAATGGGCAGAGACTCATCTGTGAGGGATCAAGTCCTGCTCCTACCTGCACCCCATAATCCTGTCGATCTCTGCGGTGCAGAATGGGAGTCAAAAAAACCAAAGACACACAGTCAAATTTTTGAATCTTCCCCCTCTGCTCATTATCAGCCTGCAGCAGACTGAATATTTCTCCAATTTTCCCTGCCATGCAAACTGAAAACTGTAGGCAGTTTCCTGCCAGCCAGCAGTGTGGAAAGTCAAAGGATACACAGCATCAGTCACAACGAGGATCAAACTGAACGAGATCATTTTCTGAATCGTTATTTCTGTGATGAATAAGGGAGATAAAACCCCCTTTGAAGAATCTTATAAAGCTACTACCAAAACACAACAGAGGTGGTTTACACAGAAGGAGAGATACAGGGTTAGCATTCTGCAGTTCTGTGTGGCTTTTAGTTACACGAAAAGAATAAGGCTTAGGACTGCTTGCTTTGGTAATTTATACAAGGTATTTCTAATACTGACCTACTCTTTTGTTCAGTTTGCAGGACAATAAAGGCTCATCCCGGTTTCTGCTCCTCCCATGAATTTCAGAGGAAAAAGAGGGTAATGTAAAACAGGGACAGGACAGGGGGATGCTGGCAGATGAAGAGGCTGTTATAGCAGCTTTGCACTTCAATAGCAAGTTAGTTAAAAAAAAAAATAGCCAATTTAAGCAGCATCAACCTACAGGTAATGGTGATCATCACAGAAAAAAAAAAGCCCCACTTTTCACCAACATTATTGTTATTACTATTGATGGAGCAAACTTCTAGCAGATGCTAAAACCTGTAAGAAAAAAACACCACAGCGCACAAAAATATCAGTTCGCGCTTTGCTTTTTCTTTTCGGTATTACTGAGCTTTATATTTCAGTCTTTAGAAATAGCCCAGTCATCAAAGACTGTGACCCCTTCGAGGGCACTAATTGAGGAATAGATAGAGTTTCCCAGAGACTAACGGCCCAGGGTAGCGAGTCTGCGCTGCCCTGCTACAGCGCTGCTGCGAGGAACACTTAGATGACAAGACCTTTGGTCTGTAACTGTGATGGATACCAAGTTGCTACAGCAAATATTGCCCTGGATGACTGCCAAGGATTAATCTTTTGACAATTAGGAACTTATTTCATTTTCCAGCATAAGTGAGGGTGTGCCTTCACTAACCTAATATCGGTTTGAAAGATGTCAAGCATATTCTTTAATACAAAATTAAACGACAGGCTGTTTTATCTTCAAAAGAAGTGACTGGAACATAGAAAATGACACTTAAATCTATGCTTGGATGCAGGATTAGACAAAGACTAGCTGTGTTTTACCGATATGTACAGCTTTCAATAGCCTCTTAAAAACCACAATTGTAAAAAAAAAAAAATCAAATGACAGAATCTGGTAGAAATTGTATTAATTTATAGCGATCAAATGCTGTCCTTAGATGTATACACATGGGGCTCCATTTGACAGCCCTGAATAACCAGAAAGGCTTCATCCGCGTGCAGAATCTGACCCACAGATGCAGAAAAACATGTATGTTTGATGTAGCAGATTTCTATCCTTTCAGAAGAGTAGCATCTGGCCCTGAAAGTACTTTAACACACTGAGACTGATGCACTTGACATATTGCAGTCTTGCTGAGTTCCTCCCTTTATTTGGAGATGATGAACTTGATAGCAGTCTACATTACCAAGTGATTAATCAGTCACTTTTGTAAAGGTTATCTTTAAAAATACATCTGATTAATTTGGTCCAACAACAGAAGAGGAGCTATAGATCCCTTACAGCTGACCTGGCGGCCACCACTGTATAACAATGGACAAGTTTCCTTTATAACATGGTGAACACACCTGGAAATCTGCTGGTATTTAGAAGGTGATAATGAATCCATCTATCAAAAGAAGGCTGGTTTGTCAGTAGTTCTGGACACAAAACCTGATGTTTACTGTAAATCCCTCTGTCTTTCCCTGGGGGCTGTAATTGTTAATATGAGTCTTGGGCATCTCAGACTAGGGCCTTTCCAGGCTCTGGTTTTAAGGAAGAGGTTTTTCTTTTTGGTAAATTCATGGTCTCGCTCTAACAGTCAATAAAAGCAGCCAGTGATGAGTTACAGACATGAATCTTTTTCTTCAAACACTACTGTGTCTGTTTCAGCAGAGGAGAGACTCTTATGATCTTTCAGCTTAGACACTCTTATGATCTGAAAGACAAATAGGAGTTATACAAATGGAAAATGACTGAATGAAGCAGAAGTAAGGGAGCCCGCAGATAACGGATTACAATTAAAGAGAGTTGTGTACCTAGCGTAAGTTCCTGACAAGGGTACCTATAATGTTTATTGGGGTGATACTAAGGCTGTTTCACAAATAATCTGATTAACATGATCTTCTGAAGAAGGCTAGACTCAAAGAGGACTTTGAAATCATGAGCTTTGAGAACTGGAAAAATAGAATTACCATCAAAGGAAATGGTCAGGAAGGATGAAAGGGAATGGAAGGGGTTTGGAAGAGCCCTGACAAGAACTTGCAGTCTTTTTTCATTTTTATCAGCAGTCAGGTGGAGATATCTGCAGATACCAGAACTCCATTTCCAAAAAGTAACTGTAACAGGAACAGAGCCATTGCTCAAGGCACCTGAACACCTCCATCAGCCCGGGCAACTGGCACTGATGATCAAACATAAGTAACGTCCCTGAAGAAAACCCACAGCAAAGGAGTTCAATACATTTCTGAATATTGATTCCTTCCAGAAACCAGAGCAATCCAGATAGGACCGAAAGAAAACTGGACATCAGTCTTTAGTGTAAAATCAGTTACAATCCAATTAAGCATCTACCAGAAAGCCAACATAAACAGTGACATGCAGCAACAAAAGACAAAACAAACCATGTGGGATTGTAGGATCAGTTCTCTAAAATCTAACAGCAGAAGATGAAGAGACCCGGCCTGTTTCACAGCCACATACAGATGATTAAAGCATAAAACACATGTCAGAATAAAACTGTTAAATAAATCATTTTACAAGGAGGAATTTTAAAGTTTATTTCCACCATCTTCTTGGCAACTAGCTAATTACCTGCTTATATCTTCTTAAGATGAGGAGGAAGTTGAAAAGAGGCCATTAATAAATCAGATGTTCCCCAGCAGCCCCAAGCTTTTAAACACAGTGGACAGCAGTTTTTACTACGGGAGAGTATAGCCAAGCTCATAATAACATTACTCAAAAAGTCCAAACAGCCCTTCAGCCACCAGTCTTCTCAAGTGTTTGTGGGGAAAAGGTCCATTAAGAAAACTCTAGAATATACACACATGGAAGAAAGTGAAGAAACAAGGCACAATGGAGCTGAAACGTTAATCTCATGCAACCACAGCAAGGATGCTGCAGCTGTGGCAGAGACTCACGCTTCGAAGCACCAGGACAAGCTGGAATAGTTTATGATTGTGGAGAGAAAGAGAATGTTCCTCACGGCCCTGCAAATACCACTGACCGTTCCCAAAGGCATCATCATGGCTTTGCCATGAGCACTGAATACTCACAGGACACAGACAGGCTGGGGTGGCTGGCGTCAGAACTGTGTGAGATCTTCCCAGGAACGCTCCCATGGGTGGGCATGCCAACACAGAGAAAGGCCAGCATAGCAAGGAGAAGCTATGACCAAGAACAGTGTGGGGTTTTTTTTTTTTTTTTACAGTTTCAAACAATATGCTAAAATATTAAAGTTCATGTAGGTAACAGATTTGAGAAGAAAAAAACAGCCAGAAGAACCACTTGGTCAAAGCAGATCTGAAGTAAAAATTAAACTTTCAACCATGACATCTAATTCAAATTAAATTCGAACTCTATCTCCAGCCAAGGGAGAAGACAATCACCACCATCCTCTTTTCAGCACCCCAGAGAAATTGCCTGGAAGGGCAGCAAAGTTCCCTAACAGCCATCCCATGATAGGACTCATATGCCCACAGCCCTTGGGATGATCACTGTCAAGGTTTCAAAAGGGGGTTTATTTCAGGGAGACAACCCTTCAGATCAGAGGTTCTCACGCAGTTGCATCCCCAACAAAACTAGGAAGAACTAGAGCATTACAAGACACTACTTGTCCTCTAATTCCAGCTGTTACTACAGAAATATAAGGGGTTTTGCTGGCACTTGCCAAAACCAGCCAAGAGCTGCTGCAAAGGCAGCTGTGTGGCTCTACTGACCTAAGGCAGATAGACCCAACCATCAGTGCCAGTGGAGCTGTCACTGGAAGGCAGAGGTCATGGCAAAAGAGAATAAGGTTATTGAAGGCATACTGACGAAAAGATCAAGCAACAGAAAGGTCTGAACAGGTAAAGGACCACACAGGGGAGAAGCACAGGGAAGGTGGGAGGCTGTGGAAAACATGATAGAAGAAGAGATGGAAGAGAAGGATGATGCAGGAAGAGGCGTAAGAAGCATACGGCACCAAGAAAGGTGCAGAACTCAGTAACTGCCACAGCAAATACTACCTGACCTGTAACACCAGCCCCCTCCCAGCACACCATCTAGGCAACCTGCAGAAGGCAGCCTTCATCTTATCATTTTGGTGCCAAGGAGATGAGTGCAAAACAGTTGTTTGGCAAACACCGAGGCTTCAAATTCCACATGGTTGAATGTGTTTCCCCTAATAAAACACATTTATTAACACAGTGCTATTTTTAAATGTGTTTTTTAGAAACTGTGTTATCCAAGAGGTACATTGTGGGGTGGAAGGGTGGAGAGGCAGAGTGGCAATAGAGGCCCTCTGAGATAAAGAGGCTCATGGAGATAAAGCTATTGGGAAGACAGAATTAGGAAAGCAGCAGATACAGCG
Source organism: Coracias cyanogaster (assembly GCA_033124195.1). Classification (NCBI taxonomy): domain Eukaryota; kingdom Metazoa; phylum Chordata; class Aves; order Coraciiformes; family Coraciidae; genus Coracias; species Coracias cyanogaster. The sequence goes on from JAVSBS010013252.1 coordinate 38,679, forward strand.
TAGATAGCAAAATCAGGGGTGATGATGCTGGTCATGCAGCAGGGCCACAGGGTTCTACCAGATGCCAAGAGGTCCTGAAACACAGCTAGACTAAGCCTGGGTTAAGTGCCAGGTGAAGTCAAAACGCAACACTAATATTCCTGCAAAGCTGGGTGTAGTCCATGAGTTAATGTTTGTGAAGTGCCACGGAAGCTCTACATTTTTCAGACACCAAATGATATTGTGGCACAAAAAGAAAGCTAAACAAAGAGCCACATTCACTTCAGCTCCATTAAAAACATGGAGAACAAAATCAGTTCCAGATGTGTGGGAAAGAACCAACAATTGCTAAGAGGATTTGTAATGCCAGTATTTGTTTTCCAAGAGAAAGAAAAAAAACCCATGATGGAATAAAAATAATAATCACATGAATCACAAAAGATGATGTTTGCAACAGTCTGAGTACCATTTTGAAAGAATTATTTAAAGAAATCAAAACTAGCTTACTGGATTTAAAATTCACACATCTGAAAGACTGACACTGTTTCAAAGACATTCTTGTATAAATGGTCAGTAATAACAGCCTATATAATGAGTACATGGTAATTAAGAAATATAGACAGCAATAACTTAATGAGCACATCATATTTTCCCCTAAGGAAGGACATTAGCACTGACAGATCCATCTGCACTCTTCACACCTAGAGTCTTGTCCTGGTGGCACACTCGTGACACCTCCCCCCATACTATTTTGTGTGAAGCACTGGTCAATGCAAGTAAACGGCCTTATGCTTTCAGGTTGACTTACAAATACAAAAATATTAGTTCACTGACATCTAATCTAACACAAAGAGATTTGTACCTAGTCATCCTACTTATTTCATCCTTGTCTGGCAAAGCTAGCTGAGAATCCTTTTTCTACCACTGAGTGATCTTACTGCTCTGTCAAACTGCTCACTCCCCACTCTCCTCCACACTCAGGAAAACAGTCCTGTTCATAGCCAGAAAGAGCAGTAATAATCCATCATCACATACACAGAGCAGCTCCTTAACTCCTCATTTTCTTTTATTTTGCCTTCTCGGCAACCGCTCACTTTCTTCCCTTAGAGAAACCTGTCTCTCGTTCCTCTCACAGCAACGGTATCCTAAACTTCAAGCACAACTGCCTATACTGCCAACAATTTTCTGGCACCCCCTAAGGAGACTGGGGCTTTTGAGGGCAGAGCACCTCCCAGGTCAGCCTCTTGCACAGATCTGATGGATCAAGCATGCCCAATACTTGTGCCTGTCAAATGGATCATACAAGCACTGCTCTGACAGCATTTTTATGAGTAGCAAAGGAACAGATCTGAAAACAAACAAATCTTATCCTCCAGCCCAGAGACAACGATATTAAGGAAAGAACATTTTGGTGGATGTGAGAGTTTGTTTTCCTACTTACTGCCCAGCAGGGAGGAAGGTGAATTGCTACTTGCTTTTGCAGGCTGCGGTAAGATTTCTGATTCACTCTGCTAGGCTCAGGCAGTATTATCACCTGCATCAATTAAGGCACCTCAGCAAGGGTGTTTGCAAAAAATTTACAGTAGTGGTTTTATCAAGGCATGAAAACATAAATGTGCCCTGATTTATAGGAGGAAACAAATGATTAGAGTGTGAGCACATCCTTTAGGGTTATCTGCAGAACAAGAGGATACGTGCTGTAGCTGCTTCTGTTAGTAGGTGAAAAACTGTTAGTAGCAAGAGGGAAAAAATGCACCACTGGATTTCCTCCCTTCCTGGACACTGTCCTCCTTTTTTATTTGACATTTAACTGACCAACTTTGATGGTTTATTTTTTCTAAAATGAAATTCTGGATACTATTTCTATGAATCTCTAAGGTTTGTATAAGGTCCCTTACAGCAGTTGCAACCTTAACCTGGGTTCTCTCAGCTTGTCCTCTGAATTACTTCAGCTCCACACAGACCATCTACAAAGCCTCTGAAATAAGCACAACTGCAGTGAGGATTTTAATGATGAGAGCAGTCCTTTCTCTAGATCTCTCTCTCTGCCATGGTGCAGTTTTGCCCATAACCTTCTGGCTCAAAGCCAGAGTCAGGACAATGTTACCTGCATAAATACACCTGGTCAGCCTGCTTTTTCCTACTAACAAAGAAAGAAGTAGTTCTCTGTATTTGTTATGGGCTTTTGAAGTTTTTCACCTGTTTCTACTTTTCCAAAGCTTCTAGACCAACCAGCCCCTCAGACTTCTACCTCTGGCCTTTATTCTCCATTACTGGAGATCCTAAGACAGTAATGCTGTCCTCTCCAACTGCAAAGCAAAGGGAGCAAAACCTGACTACTAATTTCTAACTGAGAATACTGTCTGACATAGTTTAAGTCACAAGAAAAAAAAGACATAGCCACTGTATTACAGACAATTTCCAGGGAACAAAAAATGGTGTCAGAGCGAGGTAGGACGCTGCAGGAAAGCACTTCCATCCCATATAAGAGAGATCCCACGTGCTAGTTGAGCCTCTTCAAAATCTGGGGTTTTGGAAACACTGAGAGGTGGCAGTCTTTTCCTCATATTTCTGAAACAGCCATCACACTGCCACAGTCCCATCAAGGCAAGCACTACATACTTACGATGGTGGAAGCGACCACTGAATGGCTGGAAATGTATCCAGTGCCCCATGCCACTGCCCGGAACACCATCCTGGGCCTGGAGAACCAAGTCCTGTGGCGACACAGCACCCCAGAGAGGATTGAGTCTGACAATGGGACTCATTTCCGAAACAACCTCATGGAAACCTGGGCAGAAGAGCATGGCATCGAGTACCACATCCCCTACCACGCACCAGCCTCTGGAAAAACTGAAAGGTATAACGGACTATTGAAAACTACACTGAAGGCGATGGGTGGTGGAACTTTCAAAAACTGGGACGCTCACCTGGCAAAGGCCACCTGGTTGGTCAACACAAGGGGGTCTGTCACGTGGGCTGGCCCTGCCCGTTCAAAACTTCCACATACTGTAGATGAGGATAAAGTCCCTGTAACACACATGAGGAATGTTTTGGGAAAAATAGTCTGGGTCAGTCCTGCCTCAGGCACAGGCAAACCCATCCATGGGATTGCCTTTGCTCAGGGACCTGGGTGCACCTGGTGGGTGATGCAAGAGGATGGAGAAGTCCGGTGTGTGCCTCACGGGGACTTAATTTTGGGGGAGAACGGCCAGTGAGCTGTATTATATTTCTTTTTGATTGTTAAATGGCTGCAGGCATGACGTAGATGTTATAGAATAAGGGGTTGATAATGTCCTGGTTCAGCCAGGACAGGGTTAATTTGGTGCGGCTGGGCTATTCCATACCATGCTGACATCATGCCCCGGGGCCAGTTCTGGGTTCTGAGGCGCACCTCATGTGTGTGCGGCCAGTCCGCTTGGGTCCATCTGTTTGTCTGCATGGTATCACTTATTTAGTACATTGTTTTTCTCACTGTTGTTGTTGCTGTTGTTACTGCGGTTGTTTCTTGTGTGTCACTGTATTAAAGTCTCCTTTTCTCAACCCAAAAAAGCATTCTCAAGCACACCTGCCTTTCCATTTGTCCGAGGTGGGGGGGCAGTGGCAGCGGCCACGTGACTCAGCTCCCAGCAGGGACTGAACCACCACAGTAGCCTGCTAAGGAAGCTCCAGTTGAAAGACTGTTGACCTCATCCAAAAGGGCCACCAAGGACTTCTCTACTCTAGGAATGACATGTGCTAAGTAAAGGGAATGTTTTTAACAGATCTCTTTGGCCCCAGGAACAGGAACAGTAGGAGGTGGCAGACTGAAGCTACAATGGTGTCTGGCCTGCTGGTAGAAACACTTGCATAGCCGGTAAACTCTTGATGCTGACCCAGCAACAGAGAGGTTCTTCACTCTTGACCAGCTTCTTACTGTACTACATGCTGCAGAAACCACTCTATCAGAGCACATTTCTCCAGTATAGGCATAGCTGAAGAATTTGGCAAAATAAAAGGGAAATTAGGGTAGATGGCTGAAATAGAAAGCTGTCTGAGAATACTGATAACCATCTATTGCAGGAAACCTAAATTCAAAGTAGTTATGTAGGTATCTAGCATCTTTTGCATAACTATCAGTGATAATGGCATTTGGGGGTAACCCTTACTCTTTCCAGATTTGCTTTCTGTATTAAAAAACCCCCAACTTGCTAATTACAAGGCTCTTCCATACAGTAGTGACTAACCGGACATGCCAACCACGTCAACTCTTCTTGATCTAAAGCTAACACTTAACATTTTCAGCATAGCTGCAGCAAGCAGCTCTATTTTATGACTTAAAACCAGAAATTGGGAGATGCTGTAACATGATTTTGCAGTCATTATATATTTTGTTTAGAGGACTCCTATAAATTGCCTCTTGCAGTGTGTCTTTGCCGTGCTTCAGAGCACTTTCCCAGTGTTTTACCAGCAAAGAGGTTCTGATGGACATGCCTAGCTCTAGCAAAAGTATTCCACTCCTCCCTGCCCCAACAAACATTCTCAAATGGGATGGGAATTATCTTGCCTATTTACTTTTCCTCCGGACAAGTTAGTATCCAATAACCCAGAAACTCCTTCAAGGACAACACAAGGCATGAGTCTGCATCGTGGACATCTCAGACACTCTCATGCCATCCCACATCCCCACACACCAAGGGAAAAGTGGGGGAAGGCAAACACATCCTCTCCCAGAAAAAAATGAGTGGTGGAAGGAGATGTAAGCTAGTTCCTCCTGCTTTTGTCTCCCTCCATGTCCTTCCTGTACAGGTGGTTCTGGGCAGCATAGTAGACGGTGCAAGTTGTTGTGAGAGAAGGAGAAGCAGCATTTCTCACAGCTGAATTTTTGCTAGCATGAGCTGAGGTTCATGAACTCACCCAAACTCCAGCTCAAGGCTAAGTTCAGCTTCATCTGAGGTCTGATGAAATGCTTTGTATAGCTCTAATACAAATTTTAATTTCATCTGAGTTGTTTTCTAAGGCAGGAGACAATTCCTCCGCCAGACTGAAGAGCAGGCTTCTAATCCATTGCTAATGCATTAGAAGGTATTTGCTTTGTTAATTTCCACAAACACCGAGTCCCTTCTGCAGGCACAATAAATATAAAGAGAAAAACAAAGTGTGTTGCATGTCAGGAACACAGAGGTTCTGTTCTTTTTATTGTGTCCAGCTGAAGTGATCAAGATCCTGAACTTGGGATTTTGTAACTCGTAGCTAAAACTTTCACATTAAAAAGATATTTCTAATAGCAGATGGCTCTTTATTCTAGGAGACTAAACTGAAGTGAGGTCTAAGGGCTGGAAATTAAGGTTAGAAACAAGATATAATTTATTTTATTAATCCCGCCAACCATTAAGAGCGATTAGCTCCTAGACCAAACTACCACTGAATTTAAAAAAATCATCTTAATTTCTAGATTCATTTAATTATAACTACATATTCCTCTATATAGTACACTGTAGCTCAAACAGAAATTAAAGGACTGAAGCAGAAATTTCTCAGCTATGATCTGCATTATACAGGCCAGGCTGGATGATCTAATAGTCCCTCCTGGCCTTAAATCCTATGAATTATGAACCTAGGGTGCTCTTCTCGGAGAGTTTCAAAACACTTTGCCAACACCAGAGTGTAATCCATTCTCATACTGTGAGCCAGCCGCAGCATCACAGCAGCATCCCAAAAACAGTGCTATCTGGGTTTTATGGCCATCTTTAAAGGGATGAGCTTTACTCGTTAGGGAATTAAATATTTCAGTGGAACAGCTACCAGACTTTTTATGTGGAAAATATCCCTTTTACAAAGTGAGAGCAGGGTAGAGAGGTGTTATAATCCTTCCTGGTCCAAGGGCCCAAACTCCTGCAGAACACCTCTGTTTTCCCTGTAGAAGCACCATGCTACCTTGAGACCGATGTCTTGAAGTGACCCTAGCAGATGCAAGGTGACCTCAGCTAACAATATGGTGGTGATATCACCTCTGAATTTTTTCCTTACTGAAAAAGTGAATAACCTGATCATCTGCCCCACCTTTCTGTATTACAGACAAAAGACAGGAAGTCAAGGCTCAGACCCCCCCAGCTTTGGTACTGCTAAATGAGCAATGCAGCCATGCTCATGTGGACACACCGACACCAGTATTAAAACACTGTCATAGCAGGGAATACATTATTGGGAGGCAACCTTCAGCTGTGCAGAGTTGGCTTATCTTAGTTGCAGACTAGCATGGCTGTGGGCTGAACTTGGCTCTAGGAAAACTTAGCTCAAGCTTTGGAGTATCTATTTGCCCTGACACAGGAACACATCAAATACTGGCTCCAGAGTAGCTCAGCTCCAGAAGGAGATGTCCCGTTTTGTGCAGCAGGGAGTCTGAGCTAGCCAGCCAACCTAGCCCTGGTTCCCTCAGCACCCTCCCACCATCAGCATAGTAAGATGCCCCAGAGACCTAGGCCCAGCAGCTTGGCAGGTCTGGTTGGACCCAGGGTCATTCCAGCAGAGCCACTTGGGTGCCTGTGCACCACACTCCCCAGCACAGTGGATCTCCAGGGACGCAGCACGGGGTGCTGAGCCACAATTCAGAGCCTTCCGCAAATCATCCAGCTCCCACCTGAACCACACAATGCTACTGCAGGGCTCTGGGTGGAAGGGTTTGCCTCTGATGGACAACCAGCCCCAGGAAGCCTGAAGACCTCCAATGAAACAGCATTAGCATGATTGAACCTACATGGTTTCCAGCACAGAGGCAAGAATCACTTCAGAGGCCTTTTCTGTCTGGCATACCTTTCAGATAAAGGAGAGCTGACTGCTCTTGTATAAACTTTAATAATGAAACAAGCATGTCAACATCAAGGCTTGAACAATTGTAACCATGCAAATTTCTAAGAGACTCTAATCACTGCAGAATCAGAACTGCAGAAAGAAGGTTTGAGAGCAGAGAGTGATCACTGAGATCATAATCCCAGGCTCCTGCTCTAACAGAGTGTGACCAGGCTGCTGCTCACGCCCCTTGTGTAAAGCCCCTTGAGGCATCCCTCTGTTGCAATCATCAAACCACAGATTTCTTATATATAAAAAAACCACACAACAAGCTCAAATGCTTTTCCGTAAAAGCCTGATCCAAACCTGCTGAAGAAGATATTGCCATTAACTTCAATACTTTTCCAGTCAAGCTTGTAACAAGTGTTTTCTAATATACTACTGCATTGTTCTTCATGCCATTTCTCTCCCTTAGCAGTCACATGGCTTTACTATTCAGTTTTATTTTGCCCTAAGGTAGCATTTTCAGAGGGCACACATTATATGAGCAAATCAACAATTTAACAGGCTGGTGATTTGCTGCTACTCTTGTTAAACAGATCAGAGAGAGCACCCTTATTTTCATAAAGCACCACTACAAAAACTACAGTCAATGAGAAAAAGTCAAGAAGTATCAATGAATTTAGCCTTAGGTCTGCTACGAACCATTCTGTAGCCAAGTGAAAAAGCAGGGACAAAGGTCTTTGTTTCCTCGCTGAGCCTTCTAATCTGCTTTTGCCAAGGGCTCCGTCTTTCTGGAAAAGACTGGGTCCCATTTCTTATCTGCAGCACACTGCACTAAGGCTATGTTACAGGGTGTATGCAGGAGCTATAAACACTACAGCATTGGTTGCATCATCTGGGATACAGTTTCCGAATCGTGCTGAGGTTCTCCAAGACTTGGGCAAATAGATTAAACGTTATAATAAAACATATACTGAAACAGATACTCTTCTTTCAATAAGGAAGCAAACCCCTCTGAGTTCAACAAATGCATATGCTTAGTCTCAGTTGCCTTTGTGCGGAAAGTTGTCACCAATATTAGTTCAGAGCAATGTGCTGAGCTATGCATTGTGAAAGGCACAGGTACCACAATAGTGGAGCTCTATAAATATCTTAAAATAAAAACACATGTAGCTGAAGTACTTCATACTTCAGTGGACATAACCACAAAATACCAAAATAATTAAATTCATCCTGTAGAAGTCGTGCAAATGATCGGGTCAGTTTTCCCTGTTTCATCCCCTCCCATTTTATAATTATGACCAATGAATACATCCAGTTTTTAGAAGCAGAAGTCTGCAGCTCCTTCTCTTTACTTTTTGCATCCAAAAAAGTAGGTGAGAGAAAAAATAGCGAAACCTGAGCACAGCTGGGTGTGCAATATGCAACCAGCTTTCCTCCATACAGTTCCCTTTAAGTCAAGCCAGATAATTAGTTCCGAGATGCCTGTCTCTGTAAAATTGATTTTTCCACAGCCAACAAAAAAAAGGGAATTGCTTTTGTGGCTGCCTGAACAAGAACAGTGGTTCCGGGATTTTTTATGCACTCTCCCTGTGTAGAAGAGTCAACATAATAGTGCAACATGACAAGATGTTGAGCCACAGTGCCAAGACAACTTGCACACTTCGCATTTTTCCTATTTGAGATGCATCAGTGATTCTGGAAGGGAAGACGGGGAGAGAGAAAATAATGCAGAACAGGCACATCCAGCCTCAAAGGCCTTTGTGTTTTCATGTTTGTATTGAGATGCAGCATTACAAGACAGTAATGATTTGTAGCATTCAAGTGTTGTAATAAATTGGGCCCCTTATTAGAACCGTTTTACCAGAAAAAACAAACAAACAAAACCTCCAAAACCAACAGAAGAGGAGATTACAAACTGCATAGCTTCCTCAACTGCAAACCTCATGCTAAGATGAGCAATGGGTCAACAACTAAAAGCAAAACCTTCTTTGAGATCTCCAAGATCGCACCTCCAAGCTTTTCTTAGAGGTATTCCCCCCAGATCACAGTACCAAAAACTGTGAGATCCATTTATTTTCTTAATACCAGCAATCAATAAAAGTCGAATTACAAAAGTTTTGAATGGATTTTCCAATTTTCACTTTTATACTGAGCTTAGAGCTGATTTTAGGCTAGTTTGCCAAGGCATTTTTTATTTTAAAAATATTCTAAAACTCCAGTAGGTGGATATCCATGGAGCTGGTATTTCTGAAATGTGTAGCAAGGGTCCTTTGAGCTGACCAGAGCATCCAGGGTGACTGTTCTGGACCTGAGCAACAGAGCAGCAAAGCCATACTTATCACCCACCTGTCAGGCTCACTGCCTCGCAGCCCAGCCTGAGCCACTGCTGCCCTCTGTCCCACTGGCACTCTGTGGGGCAGCAGCGACTCTAGAGAGGCTTTGCAGCCCATCCTATACCGTGACCCCAGTCTCATAGGGAGCCCCATGCCTTCTCACAGCTTTTCAACCCTTTTAATCCACAGTGACTGAGAAAGGGGGTGCCCATTGCTGAGGAACCCCCCGCCCACGATGGGCCTGTCTCCATGCTCCAGCATGCACACATCTGTTCAGCTGTAAGGACAAGGCAGTTCATTTTCAGCCTTTATCATTGTAAACGCATTGTGAGATTATGAAGGAGGAGGGTGGTATGATTTCTAATGGAAATTAGCTTAATTATAAATTAGAAACATTCAAACAGGGTTACCCTCACAAAGGAAAGTATTAGCATGTAACTGCTACAAAAGCTGCTGTTCTGCTGTTTTAAGAGTCAACTCAAAAACCTCAAGACTGGTAAAAGAATTCATTCTCAGTGCTCTTGTTCTTAAGTAGACAAGAACAACAAGATATTAGGATTGACTTCCTTCCGCACTCTCCATGCTTCTAAAATATCATGAAGTTGCATCGTAGTGTTACCAACCAATGAGCTGTACTGTAGATGTTTGTTAAAGGTCCACAAAAGCCAGCTGCTTCTTAGGTGATAACCTCTGCCTGGGGCCCTGGCAGAGACTGTTAGCTTTACCATTTGGTTAGTTTTCTGACAAAGAGTTTTAATCCTGTGAATTACTTTTAGAAGGGTTACATCAATCAAACATACATGATTCAGAGCTGCTTTATCATCTATGGCTGCAAATTACAAACATTATGCCTACTTGAGAATGGCAAACATACCTATGTATAGGCATATGACAAATGAGTCCTTCAGACCCATCTTAACAATCTCATGGATGCAAATCCATTCTAAAGATGCAGTAAAAAAAAAAAAAGGACAGAAAGTCACTCCAGTTGCTTTTGGATGTAAAGCCCTATTTTAGCCCCAGCTCAGCTTTGCCATACAGAAATGTTAGCCTGAAATTTGCCAGATATGCTCAGCAAGTGTCAGGGTATTTTTCAGTTAAAAAAAAATAACTGAAGCCTTGTTTTTTGGAAGAGAGCTCAGTGAAGAGTTAGCCTCTGTTGAGACTGACTCCTGAACAGAACCAATAAACATTTCTGCACAGAAAGTTTTCTGCAAAAATTGTTTTTTCTCTCATAAAAATTTAAATGCAGAAACTCAGCAAACAAGAGCTACTTTTCCAGACATAAATCACTTTTTGGCAAAATATTTCCTCTTTAGCCTTGTCTTGTTAATGTGATTCTTTGTCTAATTCTCAAATTACCTTTTTACAGACTATAAAGTGTACTCTGAAAAGGTTGGGCTTTTGGGGAAGGGTGAGACTTTTTGTTAGATTTTATTTTTTCATGTGTGTATATGTACATATAAAAACAAAGTCAATAAGGTAACTTATCAGAGAAAAAATTATTTATGCATTTTACGAGCTTCACTGCCATCTTTTTCTAATTCAAAGTAGATTAAAAAAAAAGTCTCCATACTCTTCAAACTCCTTAAAATTATTTTTGAAAAAAAGATATTTGAGTTAGCTTAAATTGCTACTTCTGTTTAGTTGTCTGGGGCCCAGATGTGATCTCAGTCATTTCAGTGAGATTTCTGAGACTTTCTGGTTCTGATGATTTTATTTATATTTTTGTCACTTGGTTTCACTGGGAGCAGGACTGGGAATAAGGGAGATGTAGTTTAGGCATGTCCCATCTAATGCAGGGGGTTAATCAAAGCAACAAAGTTGCATGAACTCCCTGAAGCTTCAGTGGAAGGTGGGCAACCAGCTGGCCCAAGGGTCACATTCATAAGAGCATTAGGCAAGTCCTGCGGACACCTTTTGAGGGTGTGAGAGAAAGGGAGGTAGAGACTGTGTGTGCACACTCACACCCACCTGTTTCTCCTGCCCAAGGAGAAACAAGCTTGACAAATACAGCAAGCTCCTTCCTTCCTGGGAGAGCCCATTAGACCATGACCTCTTTTTCATGGCAGCAAAATGCCATCATCTTGGCAGGGGACCACTGAGCCCTGAACACCACAGGGCAGGAGAAGCCTCTCCTCAAGGCCACCAGCCGGGCACTGGAGGTCTCTCACTTCTGTGGGCTTGCACTGGCCAAACATACCAATGGAGAAAAATTGCTGCAACAGCAGCAACATGCTGCCAAAAGGGGCATCGCAATGGGTATGGGATTTGCCCTTCATTGGCTATGGGAATCCCAGCATCTCTTCTGTAGCTGGTTGAGGGTGGAGTCTCAAAAGTCACAGCATGTTGGGAACGGTGTCCTTGAATCACCCTTTGGTCATCTTTATGCATTTAGACTGTATGCAAAGTTTGTGGCAAGCTATCAATTATAAATCATAAGAGGAGCTCGTACTGTTAACATTTCTCATAATATATCATTCATAGACCCACACCACAGTGGTTTCCTAAGCACAAGCGTGCAGCCTGAAGCCAGGAATGAGATAATTACTTATACAATAGAAATGTACATTTAGTAACCTGAAAGGGGTATGGGAGAAGACAGAAGTGATGCAAGCCCTTATTGAACCAGGTCCCAGGAGTAAGTCATAGGAGACAGAAGTTTTTCTATGAAGGAAGATGGCAACCAGAATAGTTTCTCTAGCCTTTAAAATCAGAGGAAGAGGTAGCAGAATACACCAGCCCCAGGAGCACCAACTAATGAACTACCCCAGAAAACTAGTTTGGTTGCAGTAATAGCCAAAAAAATACTCAAAGCTAAGTACAACATTAAAAACTATTTTCTTTCATTAACTTTATGCTAGTATTACAATGCTAGAATATCCCAGTCCTAAGTAAACATCATTTATCTTTCAATCTTGTCTAGCGAAAATGCTGACTATCAAGTAACATAAAACAACCAAAGTTTCCAGTCTTACCGGAGTGGAATCAGAGGACTAGCATGCCTTTACAACAAACAGCTGAAAAAAGGTATTCCTAGAGTATCACGAAAGCAGAAGCACAAACCTCCACTTGGCTGCTAGGGCAGAGAGGAGGAAATCTTCAACAGCAGCTGGGCATGGGAACACCTCTGATGTGCAGCAAGAGATCAGGAAGGACCCTGAGCCCAACGCCTATCCAGCACAGCTACACTGGTAGCCTTGAAAGCCTTTCTGCCTCGTAATAAAAGCCACGTGCCAAATACCTCATACAGCAAGAGTCCAGGACATAAGGAGGAACACTGGAGCCATCAGGAAGAGTAAAACCAGGAGACCACCCAGCAATCCCACTTCTTGGGCTCAGGAGGCAGACCCTCATCCTCCAGCTGCTTCCCAGCATCTTCCAACTCCTCTGTTTAAAGAGGCCGCCCAAAGCCCATAGCCCGGGGGCATCTCAGGAGGAGCAGCGCAGCTGTATTTTGGTTAAAAGCCCTACTCCTACATGCAGCAGGCACAAAGTGTTGTGTGCATGTCAGAGGGCCGTTTTGGCACAGTGCTGAGAGCAGGGCTGTGGTCCCCATGCTATCATGTGAGTTGTCTCAAAGCAGTGACTTTCACTCCCATTAAAGCTCATCAGCCGGTGAAAATCAGCTCAGTGTGCCCAGCATAGTTGCAGCTGTAGGAATTTACACCCAGTGAGGCTCTGGTCTGTAGAACGATTTCTGGTTTCCTTTACAGCTCTGAATACAAATCTTTGATACTTGCTAAGGTTTGGGATGGGGAGTGGAGACATGATATCAACATCCTGAAATGTTTAAATAAATGGAGGCAGCAGCATTTTGAAGCATTGCATGTTCATCCAGAGGCTTTGCCAAAAAAAAAGAGTAAAAAAAGTGTGACCTTGTGAGTTTTTTAATAAAACCCTGCTACATCAGAAAGTTTGAAATATAAACAGCTGCTTTTACTGACCACATCAGTGCAGCTGGGCTAGGCTGGGTGTTTATAAACACACAGGCGGGTTAGAACCATTTTTCTCATGAGCTCATTCAGGACGGTTAGCTTTCATGCGCAGGCGTGTTGTCATCGCTTTTAGCTGCCAGCTTTTGAAAGCCAGCCACGGTTTTCAAAGAGTCGATCCTGAGGAGGAGGACAAGGTTGCAAAGGAGAGAATCTTTCATCACAAACCTGACACCGGTGAAGCTGCGACTGGATTGATGCCACCAGAGAATGTACCGCTCCCTGTTAGGCAGAGCCAGGCCATTCCCAACAGGCAGCCAGGAACAAGAGCCCCGGGCTCTCCCTGACAGGCACAGGCCCCTTGGAACTGAGCTGTCCCCAGGGCACCCTGTTTTCAGCTGGGGAAGGGAGTGTAGCAGCAAAGGATATGGAGCTGACCTCTTTCTCAGAACCCTGGCAGTCAAGGGATGGCGTCTTCCCTCTGCAACGCCTTGCACCAGCAATGTCAGTGGGAGAGAACAGAGAGACATGAGGAGCATATTTGAATGCAGGTAGCTCACCTTGTTACAAGGGGCCCCAAGAGAGAATGCCATTAAGGACAACAACCATGACTGGCACATCCTGGAGGAATACACATCCTAGGAGTGTTACCAGGGGCCTCAGGAAAGAACACAAGCAAGGCCACAAGAACACAAGATAAGGGACTTAAGCACTCTACAAACAAAGAGATGTGCTAAGACAAGACCATCTATGGAAAAGGAGGCCCAGAGTTCATAGAAAGGACACTTAAGAGCTACCTCTTCAGAGACCACTAGGAACCACCAGAGACCTCTGAAAACCCCCAGGGAAGCCCCTCAGAGACCCAGGCCACATGCATAATGACTATGCAACTATGATAATTAGTTCCAGGAAACAGAATTAATATGTAGAACCTTTCCAAGAAATTCAATGCATATGTATGTCAGAGAGTGACATAAGCTGTGTCTGATGCTACACATGGCATGCACATTAGGTGGAACTATCCCCCGTGCATCCAGCGCTGTAATAAAGAGTGCCTGCTCTTTAATTCTACATTAGCATTAAAGAGCTTTACTCCTGATTTCGGTAACAACCTTACCTTACAAGCCAGGGCTGTTAACACCAAAGGGCAGCAGTGCTTCCAGCTGGACCTCCGGGCACTGCGGTTCCTGTCCCTTGGGGGTATTTATCCCAGCAGCACAGTCACACCCAGGAAGGCTACATACCCATAACTAGAGGAAAGCATCTTACAAAGGAAGGATTTACATGCCCCAGAAACGGTAAAACAAAGATGTGGTATCAGTAGAGCTTAAATGTAGAAGGATGACTAATGTGAGCATAGCTTTGGATGGCCTGTGTCTGACAACCTCTGCCAGGACACGCAGAAAATTTCTTTCAGTTTTGTTGCCTTTCAGTTGATCCTTACAAAGGTGTTTTACTGCAGAGAGATAACAGCAAACACAGGGCTGCTGCCCCAGAGATAAATTAATCCATCAGAAGCAAAGCAGAAGTTCCATAAGAGAAGTAGATTAAAGAGTGTTTTGAAGACCACGGCACAAGGCCCGATGCCTGACGCTACCTTGGTGCTTGCCCCCTGTGCTGTCCTCATGCCAATAGTGGTAACAGCTGTTGTAGCTGTGGCCCATGAGCTGTTGTCCTGTCAAAAGGCATTTCATGGCAGTTCAGCTGCGGGCATTTGACTGATGTGTCAGAAGAGCCCAGAGGAGCAGGAAGGAGGTGACATTATTGCTGCTGTGGAAGAAAAGTGCAGATAATGAAAACTGTGATTATGCCGACAGTGCTGCTGAGGAAAGGCTTTTTCCTCCTTGTGTTTCTATTCTTCTAAAAAGAAAAGCAAACCTAAAAGAGCTGGCAAAAAGCAGTTTTTATACGCTGAAACATGCATCCAGTTTGATGAAGCCATTTGTGCTCACTGGCTCTGCTAGTGTTAAACCAAAGGTGTTCCTCAGCATTGGGCAAGAGGGTCTTTTCTGCATTTTCTTTTGTGTCCTTCCTTAGAGTAATCCCACTTCATGGGTGGTGCCAGCCTGGCTGAAAAAAAAAAAAGTAGAAAAAAAAGCAATTACAGGTGCACACGTGCAATTCAGGAAGGGTTGGTGCATGGTAGCTCCCCAGTGAGAGCCCAAGCACCAGCTGCAGGCCAGCACAGCACAGGAGCCTCTCCAAGGCATCAAGCCCACAGGAGACAGAAGCTCCCTTTCTTTCCCAACCTCCCTCAATGCTGAAAAAAATACAAAAAACCCCTCAGGTCTTTGGGGCACCCTGCTGACTTTAAGGGACTCAGTAGTGAACAGTGGGACAGGCTAGGTTTTGGCACATTTGGATCACAAGGTACAGAGGGCTGCCTCTCCCGAGGGACCATTTGCCCAAAATTGGGTGATTTAACTAGATGATTTAATCCAGGGGGCACAAGTTGCCTTTAATCTCCAACTGCCAAGGGCTGTGGGAAGGGAGGGGAGGGGAAGGATGGGCAGAGAGAGGCAAGAGTGATTAGCCCATGTCCTCAGGGGAGAAGGCTTTGTCATCTCTCTCTGCCTCTTTCTTGAAGCCAATTTCAGCTGAATTCAAAGGAGTCTCATAGGTATAAGTCTCAAAAATAACGGAATTTCTACAAGGTGGATGAGACATAGCAGACTGGGAGAATAAGAGATCCCAGGGAAAAGCACATGGCCAAGAGTGGGCACACTTGGGTGGTGGGTCAGCATACACCACTCATCCGGCTGTCCCCCGCCCAGGCACCCAGGGGACAAGGGCACAGGCACAGCCTTGCCTAGGCACCACCGGGCCTTCTGTTCATGAGATGTAACCTCAAACAATACAGGGCATTACTCGGGGGGAAACAATTTTTACTTCTTTTCCATGACTGATTTCCATGATGCGGGGGGATCATGTACTATATATACAGACTCTGCATCAAATTCTACAGCTGCAGTTTAAAGGTACACAATCTAGGTTGAAAACAAGCTCTGTATTTTCAGAGGTGATGGGGATTTGTCGTGTATGTTACGTGAACACAAAGCTTTACGCTCAGGGTTGCACACCTTTCTTCAGTGACTTCCAGTCAGAGCTGTAGGCTTGATGCAGTAGTTTCTGGTAGCCAACCATACTGGCCCTTGGAGCCTTAAAATTAATTAAAAAATGAGAGTAAGGTAATCACTTTCAGTTGTAATTGAATAAGTTGCATGCAGTATCAGACAGAACTCAACTTCTGACATGGCTTACAGAAGTAATGCAAGTTTGTTTGCTTATAGTTCTCAGTGCATAGCTGGTAACTGTTCTTATTGAGCAGCAGGGCATTCTTCTTTGTGAAAAAATCAATACATATTTAATTCATAAATGTAAGAGAGGTGATGAGCAAAATATACAACTAATAAAGATAAATTACTTTTGTACTCATGAAGACTTCTTATTAAAGAGTCAGTGGAAAAAGTGTCCCCACTGGGCAAAGAGAACAAAATAAATTGTGGACTTTATACTGCAAACACAGCATTAAAAAAAAAAAAAAAAAAGAAAATAAAAAGAAAACAATGTTAATGCATCATTAAGGTTGAGCATTTAAATCTACAGAAGCCAGAAGAAACACGAAGGAAGATTCCTGCGGCAATGTTAATTGAGACTTATTGCAGACTGTGTTATTGATAGCTGCATACATGCAGTTGCATAAACAATTTGCCAAAGCTGTATACAAGCAGAATGCAAATAAAGGATGTGCAATCATGTGTTTTCTCCTACACCATGAGAGCCACCAGGTAACAAGTGCAGCAGGTATGCTGCAGGAGTAAGTGCAGAGGCTTACAGCTCACCTACAGATACCTACACACATATATCACGTGTATAAGCATAAGGAAAAAAGCAAAACAAAAAACCAACCTACCAAATCTTCAAGATACATCTTCTAGGTATTTGTGTTTATTTGCAAGCAAGTTAAGAAAGACTGGGGCTAATAATGCCTTCCTTTAGTGCATACATAATTTAATTTGCTTCATCTGTGCATCTGCAAATGCTGAAACACAACAAGAATGTAACACTCCTGAAGTGGTACAGTACTTCTACTTAGTCATCTCTATGGCCAGATGAAATCTCTGTGTTATTTCACGTCCCATGTTGCCAGTAACACCGCAGCTGAGCTAACATGCCCCAATCCCTATGCCTGTTTTTCAAAGTACAATATCCTGGGGACATATAATTTAAACTGCTAATGAAGCCTTTGGAACACCACAAAACCAGCCTGCAAAAAGACCCCATCCATCCTGGTAAGCACACATCACTGCTGTGCTAGAAAGGCTAGCATCTGTCTTGGCTCCAGCAGGTATCATTGGACCATATCTGCACCGGGCAATTACAACCTAGGAAATGGCATTTAGCCAATGCTGAGGGTGGTTATTATTTGCATTACTGCAGTTCCCAGAGACCCCAACTGAGATCAGATTCCTGCTGCACACAGTAAAAGTGTAACAGTAGGAAACTGTCCCTCATGTCCAGGTAGACTATTAACCTTTCAGGAAAGGGATAAAGTGTGGGTCATCCTCTCAAACAATTCCCATTTCAAAGGGAAAGTATTGACGTGGGCTGCATCTCCCACTGAATGCGGTAGATTACAGTGGGAATTTTGGTGTCACAACATTTTGTTCAAAATCAAGCAGAAAAAAGTGATCCCAGAAAAAAGTTATCCCAGACACTTTATCAAGTTGCCTGAGGTTGCACATTGTGATAGAACCCAGAGCTTCTGATTTCCTCACTGGTGTTTCCCAAGACTAGTCAGCCCCTTCCCACCTTTTTTTGCCTCTTCTTTTATCAGAAAAAAATAATGGAATTGCTTATGCAGTATTGCCTCTTCACTGTTAGCTTTCCTTCCATGTTCCCCAGCATCTAAGCACAGGGTGAAACAGATAGGGGGAGGGCATTCTGCTTAAATGATTTAACTAATCTCATGCAAATGTACTCGGCAGTCTTGGTACCCATCGTGCTTTCACCTATGTAATGGCCAAGCCAGGCAGAATATTGCTATTTCCAAAGATAATAGCATTTTTATGCTTTATTCCTTAAAGCTTTTTGTGCTCACATACTGAAAAACAGCTCCAGCTGAGGAATAACTGAAGTCAAATACTTAGTCTCTATCCAGGTAATCATGCATCTTTCTCCCATGTTAGCTAAAGACAATATGATGAGAACAGGACATCATTAACATGCCTATTTTCCCCCTTTTCTTACTTTCAGCATATGGAATAGAAAGGAGCAGTTAAGCCTTTATCATTAAATCTTCACTGGCTTATATTAGAAATACTGCCTGCCTGTATCATCTTGCATTTGAGAAGCAGGAAGGATTTTGCAGGCAAGACAAAACATAGAACTGGTTTCAACCAGAAAAAATAAACCTGCCTCTCCCGATATGAATTTACATGATTTACTGATTTCTTAATTGTTTGTGTCCAAAGGAAAGGAATAACAACAACAAAAGGTTATATATATAGAGTTTCCTCTAGTAACAGAAGGAAACACAAACCATTCAACAACAGTAATGAACAGTTGTGAGCTGCTCTTCCACATCCCTCATCCCCTCTCAAGTTAATCTGCTGGTGATAAAATCCACCGCGACGTACCTTCTCCCTCTAGAATCAGGGTTGATCATGAAAATGAATGCTAGTGATTTTCCCCTCTTCACAGACGATCAGGTGTTGCTCCTGCCCACGCTCATACGAGTTGACCAATATGCAAAGAGTTTTGAGTGAAGGTTGGGATTTCAAATCCGAGGCCAAGGAGAGCTGGTGGATTTGGGTGGAGGGAGTGGGGTGAGCTACATATGAGAAGACAGTCAGCTCATCACCTTAACCAGAACCACTACTTGGAAAAGCTGCAGCAACGTGGCTACCTGTAACAGCATACCAGAAAGCCACAACTTGCATGTAGGTCCAGTGTATCAAACCTGGTCTTAAACAAAGGAATGTTAACAGACTTACCAAAAAATCTAAGTGCTTAAATTGTGTAACGACCAGCCTTTAAGTTATGCTCTTGAGAGAGTGTTTTGACTGTTGGTCCGTCTACAGTTGATCTTTCGATCCATTAGCATCCACTGGTTTGGAGAAATTCCTGCTGATTTAGGCAGTTGTTGGCTTATCTCCAAGGTCCATGCATTACCAAAGCATAAGTTCTATTTTGATGCTTTAAATAAACATGGAGAAAGCTCCAGACCTCTCTCCCCTCTGACTACAAAAATATGGCTACTTTCACAGTAGTTGTATGTCACATTGTTTGATCATTGTTCAATGTCTTTTAAGTTAATTCAATTAGGAGAAATTTTTGAGGGATTCAGTTATTTTTATACAATCCTGTTGATTTTGCAAAAAGGAAAAATTAAATACAAAAGCCTTGAAGAAAGTCTGAACCAAATCAGAGATAATTTCTTTATAATTTTCTAGCCTGTAAAAACCTGTAAAAAGACTTTTCAGCCTTTCTCTCCAGATTACATTTCCAACTTTTTTCTGTCTCCAGGACTCTGTAGATCATGTTTTCTGCTCGTTTCTTGGCTACTCTGGAAAAACACACTCTAGTAACACTATCTTTTTGCTCAGATTTGCATTTGGTCCCTAGGAAAAAAAAAAAAAAAAATTCACCATCCTTTTCTATTTCTTGTTAATTATACAAGAGCCTATGTTTTGGGTACTAAATCCATTCATTTTTATTCCAACAAAGGAGATTATAATCTTCCTGCATGTCTCCTGAATGAAAGACACCATCACACTGACACACTTTAATTAAGCTTAGCCCAACCACCATGAACCTCAGACATATTTCATAAGTGATTGTATCAGCAGAGGTAAAATAAAGAAAAAAAAAATTAAATTATGGAGCCTAGAAGCTTCCCCAAAAGGAAAGAACATGCAACAATAGTATGTACTGCTCTGTGGTGATGTAAATGCCCAGAGGGATCACTGTGAAGACTGTGTGCTTAAGTGAATACCTAATGAAGGTAGAGTAGCCACTGCTTTCAGGTACCTGATGGAGATGGAAGCAGTAACCTGAAGAGCATATGTTTCTGATGGTGATAAAAGCTCAAATATTCTCCTTCAGAAAGGAAAAAAGAACAAAGCAGCTGACTTCATTTGTAGTCCTGGTTTGCTAAATTTCACTCAGGCACATGAAAACATTCCTGTATTGTTACATAGAGTCTAAAAGCAACTTCATCAGAATGACCCTGATTTGGACCTTCAACTTTTGCTTAACACTTGTGGTTTACAGTGCCTTTTTCTACATCCAGCTTCAGGAACTCCCAAATACACTGTAAGAAAGTGTCTTGTGATGAAAAAAAGTTATGAACAGGATTCTAGGTGGGTAGCTTGATGCCAGTGCAAGATGACTGCTGGAGAAGAGTTCAAAGTTACTGGAAAATGAAAACACTGTTGGGAGATTGGGGGTTTTGGCTTTTTTTGGCCTAATTCCAGTTCCAATTAAGACATTTAGTGAAAATATGTGGCCAAAGCAGAATGAGATTTTCACGGAACATAATTTTCACGGGACAACATTCAAAAAGTTCATGTTCCCAAAAATTAAAACTAAAGCAAAACAGAACAAAAACACACAGCATGAAATGATGTTCTGAAATGGGCAGACTAGGTCAGTCTTTGGCTGGAATACCTCTGTTTTTGCCCTAAGTCTGAGAAATGCTAGGTAACTGACACCACCGGCTTCATCAACAGGAGCTGGGGATTCTCCATCTGTGATGAGCTCTGATCTATTACGGCCCTACTTCACTGCTGCCATCCTGATGTAAGTGCTATATGAGAAAGTCTTTCTCTTCTACAAGCTCTCTTAGCCAGATTCTGGTCCTCCACGTCACTTAAGCACATGTTTAATTGAAGTGCACAGGCAGTTTCTTGAATGTAAGAGAGGACCTGACACTGCCCCACCACAGTCAGCAGAGCCAGGTTGTTTGAAGTTAAGCATATACGTAAGTGCTCAGCTGGATTTTTGCCCAAACTGTCAATCTTTTATAGTTAATCATTTATCACCCTGCTTATATGCTGGTACTTATGCTTCAGTGTGCAAATATGCAAATTGCTTTCATAAAGCTCTGTGCACTAAGCACAGATAATGCTTTCTCAGCTCTTTGCAGGAGTTCTTGAATCCTGTGACATCTCAGATAGATCAAATGGCACCTAGAACTAGCAAGAAAGTTAATTAAACAGAATCATTACCACGTTTCTTTTCTTAATAGTGAGGTGCATTCACAGACTTGCAAAATAAATAACGCCATTTACCTCTAAAAAGTATCATGCATTTTGCCTTTAGGAGCACATATGAGAGTGAGCAAGGGAGCAAGCTGTCAAATGCATAAGCATATCTGCATAACTGGGTACAGATTAAGTTAAATAACTGCCTACAGTGAGGGTATTTGCAACATATCACAAGGTAATTCTCCCAAACACAAGTGATCACTTGAATTTTTAACTGATGTGAACTACAGGGGAACAGTCACCTCCACTTATGAGTGCCCTGTTGCTTTGTACTCAGAAAGCTCACAGCTCTTGTGATTTTTCACAAAATTCAAATTAAAATTGCCAAAAAGAGAGAAGATACATTTACTGCCATTCAGTCCCAATACACTGTATTGGAATGATAGGCAGCAATGGTGCCTCACTGAAATACGAGCCTTAAAACACAATTAGTTGTAGCTTGGTAGATTGCAGAGCCAGTTATTCTGTGCTCCTGCCTGTAGGGCCTTCAATGCATCCACTAATGAAAAGGCTGCTTTTCCCCAGATGTCAGGTACTTTTGCAAGATAGGACTATCAGGAAGAGAAAATGGCAGACTGTTTCCTTGCCCTGTAATTTTGGTAAAAAATGTATTGTCTGTCAAGCAAATTGCCTGGAAAAAAAAAAAAGCAGTCAGCCAGATTTTCTAAAAGAAAGCCTGAACACTTCTGAGATTGACTCATATGAAAATGAATTAACGTTGACAGCTGGTCTCCTAATCATCTCCACCCAAAGATTTGAGTATAATTTAAAAAAGCCCAAATCTAAACAAACAAGGGCAGCAAACCAAACAAGCAGGCTCCCCCATGACAGACCCACTGAACAGGACAAGACTCATCCCCTGAACCATCCTGGGCTTGGGTGCCGGTTCTGCCACAGAGCCAGGCTGGCAGGTCAGGTCCTGGGCCACCCAGGACATGGGTGGAGAAGCAAGGGTAGCAACAGCCTTCGAGGGGAAAAAAGCCACTCTTGAGGAAAAAAAAAATGTTAGGCAGGGTTCACTGCATGACTGTTCTGGGATTGGCAGGGAAATAAAGCACTAGGAAATGGAGGAGCTTGGGACAACATTTCAGAAGGCTTGTGTTCAGTTCAGGCCCCAGATTAAGATTTGCTCATCACCCCAAATAGGAGGTTTTCCTTCACTATGTAATTTAAAAATGACATACATATTTCATTTATAATTTTAGCCATAAATACCAGTCAATTGCCAAGTTACATTAAAGCAATTACATTCATAGCATTTTAAATATGTGTTAATGTTAAAAGACATGTAGAAAGATACCGTTTGTATGAAAAAATGCACAGGAGTGAAACAGATACTTTCCTTTCACAGAAGGTCAGATATAACAAGCTTCCTACTCAAAGTCCATGATAGAAAATATCCACTCATTTCTGGAGATCTACTGAGATGAAGACACAAACATCTGAGCTGCTAAATACAGCTCTAGATACCAGTGCCTTGTACAGCAAGTTCTAGGGTCTCTTAATATGAAAATTGATACAAAAATAAAATAACAGTATTTTCAGATCCTGTGTCTGCTTGTGTGCTCGTCAGGATTCACACCACCAAATTGCAGCATCTGTTGAAATTACTCTGCAGTTTTTGTCTTGCACTGTCTCACATGTCAAGGCAGCAGACTAATGCCCAGCACAAAAGGCCACGTCTATTGACTGCACTCAGAATGCCTTGTCCTTTAGCATTTCTGCAAGAGGGATAAGCTAAGTTTAGTTAGAGAAGTTTAGGTCTTGATCAGAGATTTCCCCAACCCTAGATGTCAGCGGTTCAATTTTGCAACGTTTATTACTGGACACATGCCCTTTGGGTCAGCTTGCAGTTGGGCTTGGGCAGGTACTACCAGAGCAATGCTGCAAACTCCCTGAGGAGGAAGAGGCGGCAGTGAGGACAAGGAAGAGCCATGCTAGTGACACATGACTTTCTCTTATTTCTCCTTCCATCTTGCTGCGAGGCAAAAGCATTGGACCTAGGTGTGACTGCACTTCAGGGATTTAAATTTAAATTCTCCAGGCATGACTCTGCCCTTGCTCAGCTGTTGGCTCAAGCACAAGGCATGCAGGACCTTGCAGCCTGGATCACAGGACAATTCAGGTCATGAAGGACCTCTTTGCAGTGGAGGTGATGCCCTGAGCAGTAGATGACAAGAATTAAGAGCAGAAAGTGGGGTCTATCACTGCTCATTTCCCATGGCAAGCACATTTGGCTGGGGATCTTGGTGCAGTGCATTCTCTTTCTCCCCACAGAATGAACTGGATGATATCCAGCCATTAACAGGTTTGTCAGCAGTACTGACTGGAGTGAAAGGTAAACCTGTATGTCAGTCAGCTTCATCTTACATAACATTAAAGGAAATAAACAGAAAAAATAAAAAAGGCATTTGCTCTTACAACTCACGTGGAGAACAAAATGCAAACAACAGTGAGGTGTGTTTTCCTGTATTTCCATTTGGTATTATCCACCTTCAAAGTTAGAAAGTTATGAAGTTTTCTGCCAAGCACAAGTCAATAATAAACAAATAAAATATCAACAAGCTTGATTTCAAAGGTCATGTGAAGGGGGCAAGTGTCACACTTTCAGCCTTCTCCTTCCTCTTTTCAGTCCTCAAAGGCTACAACACTGTGCCCTGCCCCAGGGCGAGAAGGGAACAACTGAATTTAATCAATGAATTGGATTCAACCCTGCACATCCTTATAAATGTAACCAGTCCAGAAGAGACTAGTTGAAAAAGATGTAATTTGGTGGCCATCAGCCACTGTGATAGTTCCAGCTCACCACAAGCTGTCTCACAAACAACCAGAGTGATCTGGGGCTGTCCTACACATGTGACAGCAGTGCAAGATAGGCTGCCAAACCTTCCCCAGCCACGGCAGCTCACAACGCAGCTGTCCAAAGACAACACACAGGAGAAGAAGTTGTTTCTTGCCTTCAGGCTGAATGAAGCCCTGTGATGATGGGGGCACTTGGGGCTGTCCCACCACAGTGATGCAGAGTACACCCTAGAGCAGGTACAAGACAGAGATGTTCTCCCTTCCCCACCAACTGTAGCTCCCCCAAATATTCTCTCCAGCTGGCTCCTGCTCACAGCACCCCACATCTACCAGGGTGAAGCAGCCAGCCTGGTAGTCTCCATGCTCTCATCCTCTTTGCCAAATGCATCTGAGAGAAGTACCTCACCACCACAAGAACACAGAAAAAGCAACTGCAGGATTCACACGGACAGTTTTGAAAAGCTATAAGCATTGCACTCTTACAGATTAGTTGGGGTGGTAGGATCTGAAATTACAGTTGTATCATGGGTTGGCCAAACCAGATACCACAGTTTAAGGGCTAGAGAGCAAGGTTTGGGTAAGATTATCAATGCTGGTTAGTATCTTTGTTCTCATTCAAGACTGTAGCAGCTTTACAACTAGCAGCCATGGCACGCATTGAAATTGCCAAAGCTTGTAAAATCTGATTTACTCTGTGAGGGGGAAGGGGAAGTCATTTACTTTGAGTCATAAGAGGTTTTGATACCATCTAAGCTTCATCATCTGTGAAGAAACAGCTCATTCCCTGGACGGATATCAAAAGGCTGCTACGTACAGCCTTGATGACACAATAGCAGAGAACAATTCCTAGCACTGAAGATTACAAGATCTTTGTATCAGCTGCTCTTCAGCACAGCTTCTCTCACATTACACCACCTGATGGGCACTCCAAGTTTAGGGTTAGCTCTTCAAGGGTCCATAGCTCTGAAAACAAGAAGAGAAAAGCTTGGCAGAGGTTTTTACACCTGTGTATAGTTTAAAAAAAAAAAAAGTGCAGCCCCAGGCATAAACAACAATGCCAGTATACCTGCCTTTCCCTGCCTGAGGTTTTCCCTGCCTGGAGCCTCACCAGCTCTAGGAGTCAGAGAGTCTGGAACTACTGTAGGTGAAGGAAGGCAGGCAGAAGAACTCGGGGTAATTCTGCTTTCATGCCCTTAGCACAAAACACAGGGGCTGGGTGATACCTGCACTGACCTGCAAGGCTCTGCTGGCTCAGAGCCTCCCTTCGTGGCATTAGTCATGTCTGGGCCCCATGAAAAGGAATGATGCTCAAAGACTCACAAGTAGAGGAAAAGAAAACTTAAACTTAGCCAAGGACAAAATTTTATTCCCTATGTTAGCTCCTAGGGTTGCGGAATACTTTTTATTGCTGACAACATTTGTTTCTGGAAAGGTGAGGAACAGGCATCCCTGGCAGAGAAGAGCAGACTTTGTCACACACCCCATAGGGTTTGTAAAGTAGCTGAGTGGGGGAATTTTTAACACCTACCTGTGCTGGAGTAAACCCGAAAGTGCAGGCCAAGACTTTAGCAAGGGCCTCCCCTGGGGAGATACGGGAAGAGCACAGCCAATCCTGCCTCTCCAGGAGAGCTGCTCTCCGGCACTCTCGCAGCATCCCCAAGAAACTGAATTCATCAATGCCACAGAGATGCAAGGGACCAGGAGGGAAGAGGAAAGGGCAGTTAAGGTTGCTACCACTACCGCCCAGCCAGAGCTAAAGGCAAACAAGAACAGAGCCCTGCAGAGCAGAACTGGGGGAAAAAATGTATGTGTTGCAAATGTTCCCTCGTGCTCATCATCCCCTTTCGGCTCTCTCAGAATGGCTGTGAAAACCAAAACCTACTCTGGGGAAAGAGACACTAAGGAAGCTACACGCACAAAAAGTAATTGATGCGGGTTGTACTCTGGACTGCCATTTCCACTTGCCTGCATACCAGAATATATAGATTATTCTTACTACCACAGATGAGCAGCACCAGATTCAGGTGGGTAAGATGCTGTCTGTGGTAAGGAAAGCCATCAGGCTTGAGCTCCTGTGCAGCACCCAACAGTATGTACCTCCAGTGTTTTCACTTAGTAGGTAGGACATCCACTTGGTCTTGTCATAGATAACAAGAGGTTCTGATATGCTTGCAGAAGATGCAGGGTGGCAGCCCTGTGGGTCCCACTTTCCTACTTTTTCAGTCATTTCCTTCACATCACACCAACACCAGCTGTTCAGCTACACCCGTCAGTGAATTTGTTTTACAAACAATAGTTTTGCAAAGAAATCACTCCAGCAATGGAGGCTAGGATGCTCAATGGTACAGGTGCCTAGGGCTGTGGGTACTGAAACGGCAGTGCTGTAGACAGAAGTCTCAAGACATTAGTTAGGTCACACAAAGCTGATGAAACAGTACCCCACAATGATACCGCACACTCTAGATACTCACAGACTGGGGCTGAGATGGGGATAGCTCTCCATAGCAGAGACTCACCGGATCCAAGAATAAATGTGGCAGATTCCCATGCCTACACATAGCTTTTGCTGTAGCAGCAACTTCCAGCTGCTCATGGTTGCTCCTTGCCTTGGCCGTAGGGTACAACTACCAGCTGTAGGCACATGCCCACCTTCCAGCGTGCAAGTCTGCAGGTATAGTCTGTAACAAGTGTGAAACGCCTTCTGTGACTGAGGCCAGCTGTGCTAGTGACATGCCCTGGAGGGCCACTGGACCATTACCTAGTGGAAAAAGAACTCCCTCTCCAGTGCTCAGACGCTCTCAAGAGACACTCTGAAGCTGCACAGATGACTGCAGGCCCATGATATTTTTCTAGCACTCAACAAGCAGATGGAGGTTTGTGACTTGTTTCTCCCAGCCAAACTTCCTGCAGAGGGATGACTAGTTTCCAGAGCATTAAATAGACGTGTGACCACAGCCAAATGCCAGATGGCTGGAAAGAGTACTGGAGCAGCCCTCATGACTAATGTCCAGCCTTGGCTGCCAGTATCATGTACCATATGCATCACCTCCCAGATACACTCCCAACTTGCAGCCAGGCCTTCGTGACACAGGGATATTACATAGCACAATTTTTAGTAATGCCATCACACAATGGGGCAGAAAGCAGAAAATTTCTTCTTTCACTCGCTTCCTTCACTGTGCAAAGGATCTGCTTCAAAGGTGCTTTTATTGACAGTGTAGATGAAAAAAGATGTTTGAAATGCAGGACACATAGCTCTGTGCCAGCCCCCTGCTGAGCTGGAGAGAAAAGTTTTGCTTTAGGAGATATACATTTTTGTGTAATTCTCACAGCGGATGACTTCAGAGAATGATGCAGCACTGAGGTAAAGGTGGGCACTGTAGTTTTTGCTATTTAATAAACTGTGGGCTAGTGGTGGGGAAGTTGATGCTTGCTGTTGGAAGGCCTGCAAAGTTAAAGTCTATCTCAAAGCCTCATGTAATGTATTTACAGTTACCGGGTCCCTGGGAGCACCCACAACAGCAGAGCCTTTAAGCACCCTGGCTCTTTGCTCTCACTTATAATCAGCATATAACCAGGGCATTTGTGCTTATGTTTGATTCATGGCACAGCCATGACCCAGGCTGAGGCTTGTAATTAAGAGCAGAGCACAACTGGAAACGAAAACAAGGAAACAAAGGGAAAAAAGCCTCCATGTGGTATCACTCTATGTAAACTAACTCCAGCTGCAGTGTCATGATTTCTTTATGCTGATCAAACTCTGGGCTGCCACTGGAACAATCAACCCTAACCTTCCTGCCCACCCTTGTCACAAGCTGGACCAAGGAATCTGAATGCTATTTTACAGTTCTTTAATCAGGTTCCTTTTCATTCGGATCAATTACCTGAGCTGTCACAGTGCTCAGCCTGCCAAGCACAGGAAGCAGCAGGAGAGCACTGTCAGTGGCAGGCAGCAATTAGCGCAGAGATCAGCTAAAAGCAGTTGTCTTACAGGTTACAAGTCTTAACCGGCCTGAGCATGTACTCGCATGCACATTGACACAGCTTGTGCAAAGCACAGCCAGTTTCAGAGATATTCAAATGCATATCCTACACCAGCTACATACAAATTGGTGGATCTGCCCAGACTGATTGCATTTATAGTCTGTGACATGCTTGTGCAAAACATAGAAATGAAGCTAGGACTTAGCAGACTCCCAATGAGAGTGAGCATGTGTGAGAAACAGCTGGCAGACAAGTTATAATTAAAGAAAAGCAAACCCAAAAGACAGTTGCCTATTTCCTTTTTAAAATAATTTTGTCCCTGTTCTTATTTTCAAGAAATATGTACACTTGAAGATTAAAGCTGAGGCTTTTTAGCCCGATTGAATTCTAAATGGCAATTTCCAAATGCAAATTTCAATCACGGGACAGCATTTAATCTGTATCAGCAGAGCACTCTTATCCCTCAATGGGATTTGGCACTCTAGTCCGTGAATTTATATTTACATTCCAGAGGTGGAGGTTGTTTCAGAGGAAGTCTGAAGATGGAATGAGGCAGGAACATTTATTACTTTATCATGTAGAATGGTGCTTAGTCCTTCTGAGAAGTTGAAGTCTCTGTGTAGTTAGCAGCTGCGCCAGTCCATTCATCAGCATCATAAATATGGTCAACGACATCACCAGCACATAGTGGCTAATGCTGCAAGGAAGAGACAAAAAAAAAAGTGAGAGAAAAATGCAAGTTTGCAGAGTAGAAAAAAGCAAAAACCAAACAAAAAAACCCCCACCACACAAAACCCCTGACAAACAATCCTCTGAATATTTTTTTCTTTTTATCTAGGTGTGATGGTTTAGTAAAGCTGCGGTGGTTCAGTCCTTGCCGGCAGCCGAGCCACGTGGCCGCTGCTGCTGCACCCCAACCTGGACAAAAGGAAAAAGCAGGATTGCCTGAGAATGCTTTTTTGGGTTGAGATAGGGAGAGTTTAATACAGTGACAAACAAGAAACAATCACAGTAACAACAGCAATAACAACAGTGAGAAAAGCAATGCACAAAATACGCGATACCGTGTGGACAAACAGATGGACCCAAGCGGACTGGCCGCACACGCATGAGGTGCGCCTCGGAACCCAGAACTGGCCCCGGGGCATGATGTCAGCATGGTATGGAATAGCCTGTCTGCACCAAATGAACCCTGTCCTGGCTGAACCAGGACACTAGGCCTAATTATTAGCCTAGTATGTCATTTTAGATATGTTGCTCCTAGAAGACAATGATTACAGCAGCACTAGAAAACTAAAGTCTGTGACAAAATAAAACATCAGGGACAAGAGAAAACACAACTGAGCGTATACCAACTGAGTAAGAGGTACTGGGTGTATTTTCCATTCAAGTGATTGAAACCATTGCAAAACTTCCATTTGCTGTGAACTGATAACACAGAACGTAGGGAGAACTTGCCATTAGGTAGACATTCCTTGGTAGTAAGACAACTCAGATATTTATGTCAGTTCAAGTGCAATTTTCTAGAGGAAGCACTATTCCAATGATGAGTAGCTTTAAGAAAAAAATATCACTACTTTTTCACTCCACATTTATAAGAATTGCAGAATTCTCTGCTGTGGTAGCACATGGCTTCAAAGAGATTAAACAAATGAGTTTAAGAGTGGCTAATACACACAGTATGAAGATGCTGCTCCTGAGTTAGAAAGTCCTTAAGTCACTAATGATCAAAAGGATAACAAGCAGAAAACCTATTCTCCACTTGCTCAAATTCTGGTACCTCATGTTCACTCGTGTTACAGATGGGCTATTCAGGGTCAGACTGAGATTTGACCCAGAATATTCAGTGTCCTGTGCTCAATGTCCAAATGGAGCTGCTGTTAATATAAAACACTAGCCATTAAGAAATCAGGATTTTTCCAAATCCAGTGACATTTCGGGCTAGAGTTGCAGAGGGAACACTGGTGCACCTGTGTCCATCACACATCCAGTGCAGCTGTTTGTTCTTTTCCTGGGACTACTGAAGATACTGGCATTCTGACATGAGTGATACCCATACCTCCTGATGCACCCATACCCTCTATTTCAAAGCAGGTGGCTCTTCAGACTCAATGAAGTCTGAGTTTAGTCACAAAAAAGGATTGCAAGGAGCACTTGCAAGTTTAATGACCTGGAATTTCTGCCAGAGGACTCATGCAGTTTGAGAGTTTAGCCACAGAAGAGCAGTAAAGCTCATAAGGCCGACACCATCAATCTTCATCACCCCATGACTGTGACAACTCCGGCACTAGCCTACTGCAGTTTAGCTCTGTGAAGCAGAGAAACACCAGCTCTTCACAAAGATGGACTGCTAACCAGTGTGAGAGAATAAATGTAATCCAAGAAGTTCACTAATGGGTGGGAGCTCTTCCACAGCCAGGATACCAGCAGCCAAAGGAGCCAAGGTCTGATCAAAGTGGATCAAGAACACCGAAATGGACTTGACTCATGCTATAAGATTTTACTTTTTCAGCTGATTCTAAGTCTTCTCACAAATACCGTGCTTAAAATACATAGTTTTAAGAAATCAATTTCAGAATTCCACCAGCATAAATGGGCTCAGACATCAACAAGCAAAATCCACCATAATAGCCTGCAGCTTGCACCAGTGTAAACTCCCACCTGTATGCGGTACAGCTGAAAATATTCAATAATGTGAACATTAAACACTTAAGCCAAGTTTAAAATACCAGTCAGGAACCATTCTTCCTATGTGCCTTTGCCTCCAGCCTTAGCTAAGCAGAGCTGCATGCCTATGAGAGCCATACTCCTGCCCTGTTTCTGTGGGAAGGTGTAAGAAGACACAGCAAGAGCCCCAGGTCAGCAGGCACAAAGCCTACTTTCACCCGCTCAGTGTACTTTGGACTTTGTAGTTCACAGCAGATTTACAATAACAAAGATAACACAACTTCCTTAAGAACTGCCCTTGGAAGTCCACCTGGGTGTGTTACAGGTTTGGTTTCAGTACTCCATGGGAAAGGACACGTTGCCAACTGAAAGTCAAAACCTTGTTGCAGTTATCTTCATGGTTTAATGTGTCCTTGGGCAGTTCCCCTGTACAAGCATCACAGGTACAGAAGTTTGCGTTGTTAAGGGAAAAGCCACTCTGGTAAATAGCTGGATGGCTTAACGTCTCAAGCATTACTGGTAACACCTCAGGCTTTCCTTCTTACCTGGCACCAGAACTGAAGTTTTTCATGTTAGTAGCAATATCAATTTCCTTCTAGTTTTCAAAGAAAGCTTAAATGAGAAATCTGAAAATCAGAAGCCAGATGAAGAGCCTGCCTTTATGCCTACAGACATCCTGAGACAGTCACCAGAGGATCGGTGCCTTGCTGCCATCAGCATGGTCCTTACACAGGCACCTGAGCTCCGATCTGCCCCAAAAGGAGGTTTTCCAGGTGAGGGTGCTAATCAGCGACTTTGGGGGGCATAGAGAGGAGCCTTTTCAAAGGAAAAAAATCTCTGCAAGCTCTCCTTAGCTCCCTGTCACTCAAGGGACTGGGTCCTCTGAACTTTTGTAAAGAGTGCTGCACACACTTCTCTCTTGCTATACTGCAAAAGGCTGAATAGTTATGCTCCTTTATTAAAATACCAGATGTTTCAAGTAAATATATATATTATACCACAGAGCAAAATTAAAAACCACTTCAGTCTACTTGTCACAATTACAAACAGCCACCATCTCTGGGGCTATCAGTAGCTGGTACCGCAGTGCCTCCAGACAGCTCTGCTTGGTGAGTTCTCAGGCTGGGGTAATGCTGTGATTAAAGAAAAAAAGCAAGACCCATACAGGTATATGCCACAAGAGCAGTACAAGAGAACAGAATCATGGGCACAGTGGGGCAATGCTTACAAAGGATGAAATAGGCAGGGAGAGTAATGGTTGAGAAGAGGTAGCTGGTGTAGGGGATCACAGATGATCTAAGGTAAGGTAGCACTGTTCAAAGTAAAAGTGAGTGCCTCACGTACGGATCAAGATCAATAGTCAGGGAAGAAGACATCTGTTTTAGTGGCAAGGAACCAAAAGGAGAACGTACGAGGTACTACAATCTTCTGGCTTGCTTTGTACTCACATCAGTACTAATCAAAGACAAGAAGAGTCGAAGATCAGCAAAAAAATGAGGTGGAGTGGCGGGGGCAGGGGGGAAATCAATCTTGCTCCAAAATGTGGCTTTCTCCCAAGACAGGCTAAATCCTAAAACTGTAGACTAGATTAGAAGCTTGGGGAGACAGGAAGATTGAGCAATTTACCATAGCAATTAAAAAACTAGAAACAAAACAAGTAAAACAAAAATAACTCATGCAAGGACTTGGAAGAACACTCTCTAGTAGAGTCTGAGGACCTTATTTCTACACAACATGCTAGTTTAATCTGTTCCCAAGTGCACACTAAGATTCCATATTTAGATTCCAAATATTAAGTCTCCTGCATTTGCAGCCCGGTCCCACACCCTCTCTCCTCTGTTTCACACAAACCACAAAGCACATCACTCCTAGCTCCTGTTTTAGAAATTATTGGTAAGCACTGTTTTCCTCCTAGTTTTCACAGAATCACAGAATTATTGAGGCTGGAATAGACCTCCAAGATCATCAAGTCCAGCCTATGACCCAAACCACAACATCAGCTAGAGCATGTCACTGAGTGCCACATCCAATCTTTCTGTAAACATCTCCAGGGATGGCGACTCCACCACCTCCCTGGGCAGTCCATTCAAGTGTCTAATCGCCCTTTCTGTGAGGAAGAGCTTCCTAATATCCAATCTAAACCTCCCCTGGCGCAGCTTCAGGCCATGCCCTCTCATCCTGTCACTAGTTGCCTGGGAGAAGAGCCTGACCCCCACCTGACTACAACTTCCTTTCAGGTAGTTGT